>JBBGBA010000694.1:0-10120 GCA_038088335.1 Mesorhabditis sp. LJ9110 | reverse complement strand
TTTTTTTTAAGATTAGAAACCCCAGATCTGATCGTTTTTGTAGGACCGCTAAATATAAAAACCAAATGACGGCCCTTTTGGAAATTTTTTTGGAACCCTTTCCCCCCCAAAATAAAAAATTTTTGGGGCCGATGGAGCTTTTTTTTTGGTCCGTAAGTAGGTTTTAGAGAATGGGGGGCCAAAAAAAACCAGGATCAAGTTAAAAAGGGAAAAAAAAGGGGGGGAAAAAGGTTTTTTTTGGGGGCCCCTTTCTGGTCCCTTTAAAATTCAAAAAATTTTATAAAAAAATATGCGAAAAAACCGACGTTATACCCCCAAAAAATACAATTTTAAAACGCAAAAATTTAATAATTTGCGGTTCAAGGAAATGCTAGAAGATGAATTTCCCCCCAAAAAATCTAGGGTTAGATGGGGATGGGGGGGTTTGGGGGTTTTGGGGTTTTCCCCCCCCTTTTTGGGGGGGCGCATGAAAAAGGGGAACCGGTTCCAAAGCGATGGTGGTGGGTGGCCCCCCTTTCCCCCCTTTTTCCCCCCTTTTCCTTCCCCAACCCGCCCCTAAAATTATTTGGGCATCGAGTTCGGCCCGGTCGTCGCTTTCGATCCCCGTAGTGTAAAAGGGGGGGGCCCGATAAGAGCGGACCCTTTTTTTTGGCTTTTTTTGGGGGAAAAATGGGGCTGTTGCCCCCCCTCTCAAAGTGATAACGGGGGGGGGTTGGGGAAAATTTGGGGGATGGAAGACCTCGGGGATCTGTTCCTCTTGCCCCCCAAATTTAGCTTCCTGATCTGTTTTTTTGGGAAGGGGTTTGGGGGGCCAGGGGGTTGGCAGGGGGGAAAAAAGGCCTTTCGATTTTTTAAGATTCTTTCGGTTTTCCCCAGAAACGCAACGGCGCCCCGGGAAGGGAAAGACGCGTTGCGTATCCGTATCGTGTATCCCAAACCACCCCCAAAAAAAACTTAATTGTGCCTTTTAATCCCCCCGATGGCGCCCGGGGGAGCCAAATGTCCCAAAAAACCCCAACAGTTTAAAAATTTTTTTAAAAAAAAAAATTAAAAACCTTAATTTTCAAATTTCAAATAACTATCACTTGTTTTTTCCCCATGTTTCCAAGTTTAACCCCAAATTTTGAATCAGAATTTTAGATTGTTAGGTTTTTAATTTTCTACTGAAATAAAAATTTTTCCAAAAAAGGGGTTATTTGAATTTTCAAATCGAAATTTTTTTTTAAAAAAGGATCTGGGGCATGAATGTCGTTGATTTCCCAAAAAAAAACCCCTAAAATTTTTGCCCTTCGTTTTTTGAAAAAAGGCAAAAAAAACCCGGGGGGGCGCGGGGAAAAAGTCAGCCGTCCTCCCCCCTGCCTGCTGCCCCCTTTGTGGGGGGAAAAACCGGCGCTGGCCGGCCCCGGGGGGGCTTGGGGAAAAAAACAATCAGTCGTTCCTCCAATGGCCCCCTCACCCCCCCTTTTTTTCCCCGTTTCCACGCGCCCAGCAACCCCGCAAAGGTGAGCCCCCGGGGTTTTTGGGGGGGCCTGCGGTTTGGGAAATTTTTTCCCCCCTCCGGGGCCCCCCAGTTCGGGCGGGGGAGGGGGTTTTTTGGGGTTTTGGCCGGGGGCCCCCCCTACCACTATATCCAGGTTTTTTTTCCCCCTCTTCTTCGGTTGGGGTTTTGGGGACAGATCCGAGTTTCAAAAGGTTTTTTGGGGCCCCAAAAAAGCTCTGAACGGTGTAAAAACGTCGGAAACTGGGAAAGGGGCCCCAAAACCCCTTTTTTCCCCTGGGCCCTTTTTCCCCGGGGGAAAAAAAAAAAAAAATTTTTAGCGAGCAATTTAACCTACCGGGGGGGGCCCAAGATTTCGGGGGCAATCCCCAAACCCCCGGACATCGCTGCACGGCGGTGGGGACTGGGGCTAAAAAAAGGGGGGGCCGAGAACCGCGACCCGGTTGCACCCCCCCCATTGTTTCTTTTTCCCCCTTACGCCCCAAATCGATCGTTTCCATCGTAGGCCAGATTTTTAAATTTAAAAGGTTTTTCGTTTTAAGCCCGTTTTTTTAAAAGCCAAAAAAACCGGGATTCGCGCAATGAGGGGAAAGCCTAGGCAATTGTTTTTTTGTTGTAGATTTTTGTAAAAAAATCAAAAGTTTTTCCCCCGTGTGGAGTCACTTTTTCGAATCAAATGAATGTTTAGGAAATTTCCCGGGGAAAACCAAATCTTTTTAAAAAGCATTAGTAGGGGGGCCCAAAATTTTTTTCCCCCCCAACTTTTTATTTGTATTATTTTGAAAAAAGTTAAACCCCTTTTTTTGATACACTTGAAAAAAAAGGGGAAAAAATTAATTTTTTTAAAAAAAAGGGGGGGGTTTTTTTTAACGGGGGGGCCAGCCTTTTTCAGGAAAAAATAATTTTAAAAAAAAAAGAAAAAATTTTTAAAATAATTGGCAGAGATCAGAATCGATTTTTTTTTAAAATTTTGAGGGTTGAGATAGAGAAAGGGGGGGAAATTTTGGGGGACCAGAGCTGTGGGGTGTGTGGGGGGGTTAAAGCAAACGCAGGATTATTATAAATCGGGGGGGCAAATAAAAAAAAATGAAAGCGGAAAGGAAAAAGGGGGAAACTCGGGAAAAACCTTCGGTCCAGACCGTGGGGGGGGCGCAGAGGGGGCAGTGCGGCACCCCCCTTTCCCGGGGGGGGGGCCCTGAAAACCCAAAAAGTGGTAGGGAACCACTGTGGGGGACTGAAATTCGTTACGCTTACTGTGTATTAATTATTATATCTCTATGTATGTTTTTCAAATTCTCTGCGTAACTGGTGGTTTTTATGAATTTTGAGGTGACGAAAAAGCCATATTTAAAAAGTTACCACCTATTTCAGCGCGTAAAAGCCCAAACTAGCGAATTTCGACTTCTAAATTATGATTACTACTTGACTTTCTAATAGCAGATTCAGGAAAACTTGAAAATTCTTCACAACATCCGATTTCCACTTACCTTTTGGTTATCGCAAGCCACCATCTTGCCGTAGCTCTTCTCGTTGCAGATGCACCACGCTCGGCCCTCATTTACCTACAAATAATGTAACATTTTAAGGAATGGAATGAATTGAAGAAGGCCATTAAAGTTGAAATTGGTGGAAAAAGTGCAGGTAAGGTCGAATAGGAGCGCGGTATTGGAGTCTCTGATTTTAGACTTCTTGGAGAAATTTGTGGTGCACCTGATCGGGGAGAAGGAACATTTCAAGGGCTAACTGAGGCGGATAACCCCTGCATTACCGCAATCATCGAGCAGCGTATGAAATTACATTCCATTGAGATAGCAAGCTTTAGGCTTCACCGATTATTCAGCAAAATCGCGCGACAGCTGCGGTTGCCGATGCAGCTGTCGATGCCTCAATTTTGGACGTGATCCATTCGTCGAATCTGTTGTTCCAGAACGACGATGATGTGAGTTGTAAAATTTTTGGACCCCAACTTTGCAGTTGTTCAACCGGATTGGGATCGTCCGCAGGCAGACGGGGAAGGTGTCGAGTCGGATGAAGCTGGACCATTTAGGGTAGGAGAAAAAAATATGTATTTAAAAGTTTTAGTCAAGAAGACCTACGAATCCACAGCTTCGAACCCCGACGACAGCTGGCATTGATCTTTCGCCTGCTTTTCCGGGAGAAAGTGGGTTTTGAATCGGAACGCCGGTCTGAGCCGAATTGAAAAGTATCAATTAAATTATTTTGCTAGGTTGGACCCCGTTCGGCGGAATGTCCTACGATAATGGGCCCAAATTTAAGCCAACCAGCTTCTAATGTAAGTCAATACAACGCGTGATATCTCTAATATCATCTCTAGCCAGCAATGCCAAATTCTCTGGGATCGAGAGTCGACATGGGCGGCGGCAAGAAAGTATACCGGAGTATTATTACCCATGCAATAAAAATTTCAGGCTGACGTCGGGTGCGGTAGAGAGATGTCCGCGACGCTGCAACGCCAGCTCCTAACACTATGTGCCGGCCGAGGAACCGGAATAGGTGAGTTTTGTTTTTGTTGCTACATTTCGCTGCAAAATTTTGTGCAATTATAGAATTTCTAGAATCCGAGTCTTCGAGGAAGATGAGGAGGCCGGAAGACGTGGTGCATCTGCAACGAGAAGCTACGGCAAGATGGTGGTTTGCGATAACCAAAGCGGGTGGAAATCGGATGTTGTGAAGAATTTTCAAGTTTTCCTGAATCTGCTATTAGAAAGTCAAGTAGTAATCATAATTTAGAAGTCGTACTAGTCAAAAATTCGCTAGTTTGGGCTTTTACGCGCTGAAATAGGTGGTAACTTTTTAAATATGGCTTTTTCGTCACCTCAAAATTCATAAAAACCCTGGAATTTTGCAGAGAATTTGAAAAGAGAAGATATAATAATTAATAATAAGTACAGTAACGGAATTTCAGTGCCCCACAGAGTGGTTCCACTACCACTGTGCTGCGGTCACGGCCCTGCCGCGCGGCAAATGGTACTGCCCGCACTGCTCCGAGGAATCTCGCGCCCCTCCCACGGTCTGACCCGAATTTTTGCGCCACCCTGAGTTTCACACCCCCTTTTCCCCTTTTCCGCTTTCCTTATTTTGATTTGCCGTTTCCCACCGATTTATAATAATCCTGCGTTTGCTTTAACCCCTCGCCAAAACCACCTCTACACACTCCATACTCTGGTCTCAAATTTCAATCATTCTCCTCATGCTCTATCTCAACCTTCAAAATGTGCATAAAGTCTACGATTCTGACCTGCTGCCGAATTATGCTAAAAATTTGCTTTTATTGTTTATGTATTTTCACAGAAAGGCTGGCCCTTGTTAGATAAACCCCTCGGCATTTTAATAAAATTAAGCATTTCCTTTTTTTCAAGTGTATCTAATAAAGAGTTTAACTCGCTACAAAATAACCTACAAATCACACAGTTCGACGGAAAAATTTGGCGCGCTACTAATGCGTTTTAGATGATTTGGATTTTTATATACACAGCATTTCCTAAACATTCATTTGATTCGATAAAGAGTGACTCCACACGAGGTAAAAACTATAGATTTTACAATTTACAAAAATCTACAGCAAAAAGGAACAATTGCCAATAGGCATTCCAGTCATTGCGCGAATACCAAGTTTTTCCTAAATTTAAACGTAGCTATTAAAAAATCCTGGGCTTAAAACGATAAACTACAATTTTATAATTTACAAAAATCTGGCCTACGATGGAAACGATGCGATTTGGAGACGTAATGAGGAAATGAAACAATGGAGGGCTGCTTTAAAAATTACGATTTGAAAATTCAAATAACTCCTTTAGGTAGTTTTTGATTTCAGTAGAACTTAAAAACCTAACTAATCTAAAATTCTGATTCTAATTGGGATTAAATTTTGGAAACATAGAATTAAGCAGAGTGACTAGTTATTTGAAATTTGTAGCTTGGTTTTTCTGAATTTTGGGGAAAACAGTCCTGTATTTTCATAGAAATTTCAGCAATTTTTTAGCTGTTGAGGTTTGAGTACTTTTGGGCTACCCGGGGCGCCATCGAGATTAAAGGCACAATTAATTTTTTTTTTGGCGATGATTTGGGGGATACGGATTTACGATACGGATACGCAACGCTTTCATATTTCCCGGTGCGCGTTAGTGTTTCTCGGGACGAAAACCCAGAAGAACTTAGGAAATCGACACGCAAATCCACAATCCTCCATGCCAACCCCTTTAATGATCCTTACAACTTCCCAAAAGCTCAGATCAGGAAAGCTAAGTCGAATTTGACAATGCCCAGGAACAGATCCACGAGGTCTTCCATCCCCCCAATTAATCAACCATTACCAGTTCCCCCCAGTTATCACTTGAGATTCCTGGGGAGCAACAGCCCGATCTCCCCCCTAAGGGAGGAAAAGCCGCCAAAAACAGGCTCCGCTCATTATCGGCGCCACCCCCACCCCCTGTGTGACACTACGGTATCGACGCGACGACCGGGCCGAACTCGGTCGCCGTATATAAGTTTTCAGGGGGCGGGTGGAGAGGGAGGCAAAGGAGAAGGGGCGAAGGCGACTAGCCACCCCACCACCATCGCTTTGGAACCGAGTTCCAGTCCTTCTTCTCATGCGCCCCCCGAAAGTCCGGGGCTACACCCCAACCACAATCCTCCCCCCACATCCCCATCTAACCGCTAGATTTTGCGCGGAAGTTCATCTTCTAGCATTTCCTTGAACCCTTAAATTATTAGGGTGGTTTTTTGCGGTTTTTAAGATTGTATTTTGGATATATAACGTCGGATTTTATCGCATATTTTTTTTATATAATTATTCGAATTTTAAAGGGACCAGAAGGCCTGAAAATAGCCTTTTTTCTTTTTTTTTTCCTTAGGAACTTGATCCTGAGTTTTCTTAGCTTACATTCTCTAAAACCTACTTACGAGACGCCGCAAATGACGCTCCATCGAGCCAATCTTACTGTATTGGACGAAGGATTCCAAAGATTCCGAAAGGCCGTCATTTGGTGTATATTGTAGCGGTCCTACAAAGCGATCAGATCTGGGGTTTCTAATCTTAAATATAGAAAGTCGATGAAAAATCCGTCTCTGGACCTGAACTCCTTGAAGATGCCGTCAATTGCTTATGTTTTTCTTAACGATGTTCATCTACTGATTAAGCTATTGTTTTGACATGGTTTTCCTTTTTTCTACTCCACAGCCGAAGCCTCAGTCACGAATTTGCAGACCGCCTGCCCGTCCCGTCGTCGGCCCCCCACGAGACGCCGGCCATGGACAAAGAGACGGAGGAGCAGCGCCAGATGCGGCGCATCGCCTTTGTTGCCGTCAGTTTTTACGCTTTTCTGGCCTAGCCTGGTGTCGCTTAGCGTACTGCATCGTACTATAGCGTACTCTCACGTACCTAAAAATCACGTATCATTTCCAGGTTGTCGTTTCGACAACGGCCATCATCGCCTCGGTGCTGACGTTGCCGATGCTGTACAGCTACGTCCAGTCTTTCCAGTCCCATCTCATGGTCGAGACGGACTATTGCAAGGTTGGTGATGGGGGACGGATTTAAGGATATGTTTGATACGTCAGTGGGTGCGTAATGTTCTCGAGGTGACGCCCTATATCTCATTTTTTTTCAAAATCACCCGTTTTCAAGATCATTATTTTGTGCCAACGTCGGCTTTTTATATTTTTCCCAAATTCCAGGCCCGGTCCCGCGACATGTGGCTGGAGATGACGGCGCTGCAAGCCGGCAAGAATCTGCGACACCGTCAGAAGAGAGGCTGGCTGTTCGGCCAGTGGATCCCTGAGGGAGGACAGGGCGGAGGTGGAGCCGGCTCGTACGGAGCTGGCGCCGCTGGACAGGGCGGAGGCGGCGGAGGTGGTGGCGGCGGAGGATACGGTGGCTATGGAGCCCCCGTTGTCAATGCCGAGCCACAGGCCGTGTGCTGCACCTGTAACCAGGGACCGCCTGGCCCGCCTGGACCCGAGGGACCTCCTGGAAATGATGGAAAGGTGGGTGGATGAGAGAATCATAACGCAGCGACACGCATACCCCTTAAAGCCCCCTTAAAGCCGCTTAAACGCGAGGCGACGCGGCCGCTACGCGTCTAACCGAAACCAAAAATTGACGTTATCCTTCCAGGACGGCTCCGGCGGCAAAGACGGACTCAACGGCCAGGACGCCGAGCTGCTCCCAGCTCCCCCATCAGAGCCATGCATCATCTGCCCCCAGGGCCCACCCGGCCCCATGGGAAATATGGGCCCCAAGGGACCGCCCGGACCCAAGGGATCTCCCGGAGAACCCCCACAAGACGGAAAGCCCGGAGAGGACGGTATGCACGGACAGCCCGGACCTATGGGAAGACCCGGAAGAGATGGTATGCGAGGAGCCCCCGGACAGTCTGGACGTCTCATCCCTGTCCCCGGCCCTCAGGTATGGTAGATAAACAAAATTGAAGGCCGAAAATCTGAGCTAAAATTCAGTGAAAGGCCAAAATGAGCTGTCACGATCCCTTTAAAACGACTTTTAGGGACCTCCTGGCCCGGCTGGACCTCGTGGACCCGCCGGCCCCAAGGGCAACCCCGGACCCGACGGACAGAGCTACGATGGACCTCCTGGACCTCCTGGAGACCCTGGACAGCCCGGAAAGGAGGGACGACCCGGACCCAATGGACCTCCCGGACCCCCAGGTACCGTGGAGGCAGCGGACTTAGCTTAGAGCTTAGCTTAGGCTGAGCTTAGCTTAGCCTCGGTCTATCTTAGGCTTGGCTTAGGCGTCGCTTGAGTTTGGCCTAGGCCTGTCTTACGCTTCGCTTAGGCCTGTCTTAGGCTTAGCTTAGCTTGAACTGCTTGGACTTGAGTTCAGATTTTTCTCACAAGATGTCTCCTACCTCAATTTTGCAGGAGACGACGGCCCGAAGGGATCGTGCGAGCACTGCCCTACCCCCCGTACCCCACCCGGCTATTAGTGCGTCCGGAAGGGAAACGTCGAGGACTGTTGCTATCTCTCGCCCTCTCTGTCCCTCTCACTCTTTATCTCGATCAACATCACTCGCCCACCACACGGGTGCCCCCAAATATCGCAGAATTTATTCCGCCATTCAATGATAATAAAAAGGAGTCCATTCAAAGTACAAAATACGTAAATGCGTACATAAACGTACTATGTGAAGCTACCGTAAGACTTGGTTAAATACGTTTCGATACGTAGGTAACAGCATTTGGAGTCCGTATTTCGTCAGGTGCATCGTATTGTCGACGTACGACATCAGGGAAATGGGGTCGTACGTGCGTATCGTGGTGTTATCGTAGAAAGGGGTGTCGGAATGGAGGAGCCGGCATTTTGGACAAACGCCAAGCAGGGCGTCGAGCCGGAGACGGATGTGACGAAGTCGGGTGTCGGAACTCTGGAATTGAAGGGTTTATGAGGCTTGACAAGCTACAGAAACGTAGAAAATAGCGTAGTATGTTGATAAACCCCTAAAAAATCTAAAATTTCGCTTCTTAAAGGGATCGGAAACCTGAAGTGGAAATATATAGAGTTCTAAAGTAGCTCCTCCCACCTCCTTGTCCAGATTCAGCGCCTCCAGCGGCCTCCCTCGCTCCATCCGCTCCAAAAACTCGCTCAAAAAATTCTCCGGATACACCGGATGCGCGGATTCGATAAGAATATGATCGACGTGCTGAGCATAGAAATCAGCATTCTAAATTCGCTACTAATCCAGGTTTAACTTGCTAAAAACCTGCAGAAATTGGGTCAACGCCGGGTCCAGCGGTACGTAGGGGCTCATCTCCGTTTGGAGGTATCTATTTTTAACGTTAACATGATGATGCCGTAATAAAGCTGAGCGAAATACGACAAGATGATGAGCTGCGTTTATAATCGAATATCACCTGGTTGTTAAACAGATGTATCGATGCCAGCCAAAGCTGCTAAGCCAACGCTAGCTACATGTAATCCTAAGCTCGTACCCTGGTCGTAATGAAAAAGCACGTTATTCCCCGGATAGGTGAACATCGCCAGGTTTGCGTAGTTGAGGGCGAGCGCTTGCCGAATTATCTGGGGCCGAAAAAAATATAAAAAGTGCAAAAAATCTACCTGTATTTGCTGGGTAGCATACGAGTTTCCAACGACCAAAATGGAAGAATTACCGTAACCTGGCTGAAGCTGAGGTTGGCGCCGTATAAAAAAATCTACCGGGAATTCGACAAGTCCGAACGGAGGTCCAGTATTGTGGTATCCGAATCCGACCGTACGGTAGTGACCGTCGGGATAGATGAATTCGCCGTTTTGAAGTTCAAGATTGGCTCTAATGAGGGCTTCGTTGTCCTTATCTAAAAAATTTAAAATAGAAACCTGGCGGCTGCGTTGCGTGGAATCTACACCTCCACAAAGTCCACGAAAACTACCGTACCCATCACCATTCGATGTAGGTCCTCCCAGAAAATCAGCTGGTATGCACAGAGCGCTAGAAAAAGACCTGTGGATAGAATGGCGAGGCGACGATTCCTAAAATCCGCGCTTATACCGTAAACCTCTAAAGAATACCGTAATCGAGGTTTTTCCAAGCATTCGTGTAGGACAACAGCCAAAAGCACTGATATCAATATTGCCGAGGTTGAAGCTG
>JBBGBA010000932.1:27500-34556 GCA_038088335.1 Mesorhabditis sp. LJ9110 | reverse complement strand
CTATGACTCTTTAAGGTAGCCAAATGCCTCGTCCTCTAATTAGGGACGCGCATGAATGGATTAACGAGATTCCCACTGTCCCTATCTACTATCTAGCGAAACCACAGCCAAGGGAACGGGCTTGGCAAAAACAGCGGGGAAAGAAGACCCTGTTGAGCTTGACTTAGTCTGACTCTGTGAAGAGTCTTGAGAGGTGTAGTATAAGTGGGAGCTTCGGGCCGGTGAAATACCACTACTTTCACTGATTCCTTACTTACTCGGTGACGCGAGAGCTTGAGTTCTCTCTTCCTTCTAGTTAAGCGCGGCCCCTTGGTGCCGCGTGACTCGGACCGAAGACAGCTTCAGGTCGGGAGTTTGGCTGGGGCGGTACATCTGTCAAATCGTAACGCAGGTGTCCTAAGGCTGGCTCAGAGAGGACAGAAACCTCTCGTAGAGTAAAGGGCAAAAGCCAACTTGATCTTGATTTTCAGTACGAATACAGACCGCGAAAGCGTGGCCTATCGATCCTTTGAAAAGAAAGTTTCTTGCAAGAGGTGTCAGAAAAGTTACCACAGGGATAACTGGCTTGTGGCAGCCAAGCGTCCATAGCGACGTTGCTTTTTGATCCTTCGATGTCGGCTCTTCCTATCATTGCGTAGCAGAATACGCCAAGCGTTGGATTGTTCACCCACCAATAGGGAACGTGAGCTGGGTTTAGACCGTCGTGAGACAGGTTAGTTTTACCCTACTGTTGACTCGTTGTTGCGATAGTAATCTTGCTTAGTACGAGAGGAACCGCAGGTTCAGACAATTGGTTCATGCACTTGGTCGATCGGCCAATGGTGCGAAGCTACCATCTGCGGGATTATAACTGAACGCCTCTAAGTTAGAATCCCACCTAGTCAAGGTAATGATAACTTTGCTCTCCTGGCGTCGGGAGGCACACGTATGTGGCGGCAACGTCACAGCTCTATGCCCTATTAGTAGGCCTGGCCGCCGGCGTGACATGCGCCGGCGGTTGCCAACCGAATCTCTGTCGGTTTGTCGGGGGCGCAAGATCACTTGCATACGACTTGATCACTGGTCAAGGTGTTGTATTCAGTAGAGCAGTATAGCTGCGATCTGTTGAGACTCTGCCTCTGATTGGTTGGTTTGTTTGCCGCCGGGGATACTATAAGGGCGAGATTTCCGCGACGGCGCCGGCGGCGGTGCGGTTCCAATAAGGGTGGTTGGTGGTTTTGAAGGTTTCTAACTGAATTAGTAGAGTAGCTCTCTGCTAGCTCGCCCTCCTAATGGCTAGCTGAGCTGCGATCTGTTGAGACTCCCCTTCCCAATCTCGCCCAGCCGCCACCACAAATAATTTTGCAAACATATCGACCCCCTCGAGATCAACCGGATATCTTTTGGTGTGGCCCGGTGTGACTTAGGCTTAGGCTGAACGGAAATGCTGCCGCTTCGTCGCTTCGGCTTCATCGTTTGGGGCGACACCTAGGAGGCCACCTGGGGTGAATGCTGTGGTGACTTGTTGAAGCTTTGATTTTTCATGGTTTTGACAAATGGCCACGGTCTCCCTCCCCTTCCGAATATCGCCCAGCCGCCACCACAAATAATTTTGCAAACATATCGACCCCCTCGAGATCAACCGGATATCGGCTTGAAACGCGCTAATTCCCGGGGCATAGGAATTTGCAATCGCGATGATCGTCCCCATACACCAAATACCACAATACCCTTGAAAAATGCTACCGAATGGATCCAGCGCGAATGTCTGCAAGGATTAATTGCTAGGATTTGTTTGAATGTTGCAACTAGGCAGCCGTCGTCGACCAGACCTTCCAAGCCCGCATCCGCGAGAATCCGACCGTGCGAAATCGCGTTCATGTCTGCACCTGAAAGAGCACCAAAAATAGTACCGGAAACCGTTTCGTCCGAAGCCCCGGAGGCCCTGGTTTAATTGCTAGGATTTTTGAAACTTTTGGTTTTGATGGTTTACGACGAAAGGGGGACCACATGGATTTTTCGAATTTACCAAAAAATTCGAGAAATTCATCACGCACTTCGATGTGGAGCTGAAAGAGCACCAAAATAGTACCGGAAACCGTTTCGTCCGAAGCCCCGGAGGCCCTGGTTTAATTGCTAGGATTTTTGAAACTTTTGGTTTTGATGGTTTACGACGAAAGGGGGGACCACATGGATTTTTTCGGACTTTACCAAAAAATTCGAGAAATTCATCACGCACTTCGATGTGGAGCTGAAAGAGCACCAAAAATAGTACCGGAAACCGTTTCGTCCGAAGCCCCGGAGGCCCTGGTTTAATTGCTAGGATTTTTGAAACTTTTGGTTTTGATGGTTTACGACTAAAGGGGGACCACATGGATTTTTCGAATTTACCAAAAAATTCGAGAAATTCATCACGCACTTCGAGGTGGGGCTGAAAGAGCACCAAAATAGTACCGAAAACCGTTTCTACCGAAGCCCCGGAGGCCCTGGTTAAATTGCTAGAATTTTTAAAGTGATCGCATTTGCGCCATTTTGCAAGCAAAGGGGGACCACGTCGATTTTTTCGAAAATTCGTATCAGCTCGTCGGGATTTCGCGCTGGACGCGTTCGAACCGGCTTGAAACGCTGATTCCGGGGTGCTAACTCACATGGCTGTAAAATCGCGGATGTGGTTTTTATGATTTTTTGAAATTTTGAGTTTTGGTGATTTTCGAAGGGGGTACAACAGGATTTTTCCAAAAATTCAAAAATAGCTCTGACTTCTCGCCAAGATTGTGGGAGTCTTGGAATTCGTGTTCAAATAATTTCGATATTACCTGAGAATGGACAGAAAGGGCCGCAAGCTGATTTTGGCGGTTTTTCGGACTCTCTGCTTGCTTCGTCTCTGAGTCGTCGCCGCACTATCTCGCTTCTCGTTTGCCCTGGCCTGCTATCAACCACCAGCGGTGTGGCCATGTGTGGGAGTGGTGGAGGGAGGGTGGGTTGGGCGCTGTGTTTCACATTGGCCGGGGGTCCTCTCGGTCGACCAGCGATAGTGGTGCGGGGAGCCATGGCCATATAGCCGACCAGCCAAGCGACTAGGCGGCGGTGCCATCGCCATGGCAAGCGGGCAATCCATCGAGACCCGGGGCACAATCGCCCGAGCTCCCGCCGTGCTAGGTGCCCCAATGCCAAAGCGAGGCAAGGGCATAGGCATAGGCTTAGGCATAGGCTTAGGCTTAGGCTTAGCTTAGGCTTGAGCTTAGTTTAGGATTGGGCTTACGGGCAGGCTTAGGCTTAGCTTAGGCATAGCTTTAGCATGACTTTGCCTACCTTCACCATAGCCATAGCTTAGACTTAGGCTTAGTATGCTTAGTATGCTTAGGCTTAGTATGCTTAGGCTTAGGCTTAGCTTAGGCTTAAGCTTAGGATTATGTTTAGGCTTAGGCTTAGCTTTAGCATAGCCTTGGCATGACTTTGCCTACCTTCACCATAGCCATTGCTTAGGCTTAGGACGCTTAGGCTTAGTCTGCTTAGGCTTAGGCTTAGTCTTAGGCTTAGCTTAGGCTTAGGCTTATGTTTAGGCATAGGCTTAGCTTAGGCATAGGCTTAGGCTTAGCTTAGGCATAGCTTTGCCATGACTTTGCCTGCCTTCGCCATAGTCTTAGCTTAGGCATAGGCTTAGGCTTAGGCTTAGGCTTAGGCTTAGGCATAGGCGAGCGGGCATCGGGTATCGGGCACAGGCACCCCTGGAGGGGGGATGACACGCTAGCCAGCCACTGGCAAACGGGAATGGGGATTGGCATCGTCGGGCGGGGATCGAGGGGGCACCTGGTGGGTGAGCTGACCCGCAGCCGGGCACAGGCGAATTGGGAACATGGGGGCCCGCAGGATATCAACAACAACGGAATGGTGAATCCAGTTAATACGCGAGCTCACTCAATCACCTAGAGGTTCTTTTGCATCGTCGAAAATCCATCCAAAAGCCAAAATCCAGCTTTGGGCAACTGAAGCTTGTAACGACGCGATCAACAAATTATTGAAAATTTGGTTTTTAAACCATCATGAAAAGAACCGGCATGTCCGAAACTATCACCAAAAAAATTTCAGCCAAAAATACCAAGAAACAACGGAGATACGGTCTTTGAAGTCAGCGCCTAGTCGAGCTCGGAACTTAGATATGCATGGCTTAATCTTTAATATAAACATATCGACACTGGTAGGATCAACCAGATATCTATTCGGGCTCGCTCATACTGCGTGGCGCGCTATGTGCACGGGCAACTAGCGTGTGTGTGCCACCGCGACCCGGCCTCTCTCGCGATAGCATGGCTCACCACTAGCCCGCTCGGCCCCCTCGAATAGCGCCCAGCCACCACTAGCCCATCGAATAGTGTGTGCCACCGCCACACGGTCTCCCCCAATAGCGCCCAGCCACCACTAGCCCACCCATCCCCCAATAGCGCCCGGCCACCACTAGCCCACCCATCCCCGCAATAGCGCCCAGCCACCACTAGCCCATCGAATAGTGTGTGCCACCGCCACACGGTCTCCCCCAATAGCGCCCAGCCACCACTAGCCCACCCATCCCCCAATAGCGCCCAGCCACCACTAGCCCACCCATCCCGCAATAGCGCCCAGCCACCACTAGCCCACCCATCCCCGCAATAGCGCCCAGCCACCACTAGCCCACCGCCACGCATCCATTCATGGCGGGGTGCCAACTATGCATCGCCTGTGTCGTGCATCGCCCGATTTCTTCGTCGAAGAGTAGAGCAAATGCGGTGTTGAGCCTTGTGTTGTGTAACAGCAGCAGCAGGGCTCCGCTGGCGTTGGCACTACGTATTCGGCGGGGAATGTTGAGGAGATGTGAGCGCCCGTTGTGGGCTGTTCCGCCATGGCTCCAAATGGAATATGCTGGCGCTGTATGGCGCCGCGTGTGACGAGGTGTCGCTCGTGAGCGATTCGGTGCTGTGGCTATGAACGTCTGCCCCCGCCACCGGGGGCAGTGTGGCGTGATAGTGAACCAGCGGACCCTCGCCCCAGCCCTAGTGCCCCCAGGCGCTATTGTTGGTCGCGAATAGATATCTGGTTGATCCTACCAGTGTCGATATGTTTATGTTAAAGATTAAGCCATGCATATCTAAGTTCCCACCCTCGCTCGGTGGTACTGTGAACGGCTCATTACAACAGTTGAAATTCGCGTGAAATCCTTCTCAATGGATACTTCTAGTAATTCTGGAGCTAATACAGTGCAGTGCTTCGGCACCATTTATTAGATTCACCAACCACCGGCAACGGTTGTTTCGGTGATGATTCTGAATAACTCGCAGACCGCATGCGCAAGCGGCGGCAATTCACGCAATCAACTGCCCTATCAACTTTGATGGTAGTTTAGTTGGCTACCATGGTGATAACGGGTAACGGAGGATCAGGGTTTGACTCGGAGAGGATGCCTGAGAAACGGCAACCACATCTAAGGAAGGCAGCAGGCGCGCAAATTACCCACTCTCAATGCGAGGAGGTAGTGACAACACCAACGAGACTGCTTCCTATGGGAGCAGTCATCGAAATGGGTAAAATTCAAACCCTTTAACGAGGATCAATGAGAGGGCAAGTCTGGTGCCAGCAGCCGCGGTAATTCCAGCTCTCAAAATGTATGACATCATTGCTGCGGTTAAAAAGCTCGTAGTTGGATCTGAGCTCGCGGGGCCGGTCCACCTCTGTGTGGTACCGTGCTCCAGGGTTAATTTCGTCGGCTCACGTCGGCGAGAGTTACTCTGAAGAAATCAGAGTGCTCAAAACAGGCGTTTCGCTTGAATGTTTTTGCATGGAATAATGGAAAAGGACTTCGGTTCCTTACTGTTGGTTTCGGAATTGGGTTAATGATTAAGAGGGACCAACGGGGCATACGTATGCTACGCGAGAGGTGAAATTCATGGACCGTAGCGAGACGACCTACAGCGAAAGCATTTGCCAAGAATGTCTTCGTTAATCAAGAACGAAAGTCAGAGGTTCGAAGGCGATTAGATACCGCCGTAGTTCTGACCGTAAACGATACCATCTAGCGATCCGGCGGTGGTATTATTGCCTCGCGGGAGCTTCCCGGAAACGAAAGACTTCCGGTTCCGGGGTAGTATGGTTGCAAAGCTGAAACTTAAAGGAATTGACGGAATCGCACCACCAGGAGTGGAGCCTGCGGCTTAATTTGACTCAACACGGGAAAACTCACCCGGCCCGGACACTGTAAGGATTGACAGACTGAAAGCTCTTTCTTGATTCGGTGGTTGGTGGTGCATGGCCGTTCTTAGTTGGTGGAGCGATTTGTCTGGTTTATTCCGATAACGAGCGAGACGTGAGCCTACTTAATACATCGCCGGTAACTTTGCCGGTCGGTGTTCTTAGAGGAATCGGCGGTATAGAGCCGCACGAAATCACGCAATAACAGGTCTGTGATGCCCTTAGATGTCCGGGGCTGCACGCGTGCTACACTGGAGTCTGCAACGTGTTCCATGGCCGAAGGGTCACTGGTAAACCGTTGAAAGGACTCCGTGATCGGGATAGGGAATTGCAACTATTTCCCTTAAACGAGGAATTCCTAGTAAGTGTGAGTCATCATCTCGCTCTTAATACGTCCCTGCGATTTGTACACACCGCCCGTCGCTACCCGGGACTGAACCGTTTCGAGAAATCCGGGGAATTGGCCACAGGCCTCGTGTCTGCGGTTGATGAACTGGCTTGATCGCGACGGTTTGAACCGGGTAAAAGTCGTAACAAGGTACCGGTAGGTGAACCTGCCGGTGGATCAATACCGATCTGTAACGACACACACACAATATTCATTGTGGTCTGCCGAGAGCCATACACCAATTCTCCGGGCAACTAACCCGCGACTGGCGTCTGCCCCATCCGTCGCCTCTGGATGGCTGACGCAGCTCTTCGTGAGCAGCGAAGACTTAATGAGATTGCCACGCCCGGCTCCACCAGTCGCACACAATTCATAACGAATCGAATCGAACCAACTGTAACGAAAACGAAACGAAACAGATCATCTTCAGTGGTGGATCACTCGGCTCGCAGATCGATGAAGAACGCAGC
>JBBGBA010000932.1:0-22500 GCA_038088335.1 Mesorhabditis sp. LJ9110 | reverse complement strand
GTTCACGCTTCGATTGGGCTAAAATCACATGCGAAACTCGTCGGAGGTGGTTTTTTGATTTTTGAAACTTTTGGTTTTGTGTTTCGAAAGGGACCAGGATTTTTCACAAAATTCAAAAATAGCTTGACTTCGCAAGATGTACCGTTTCGATCCGAAGCCCGGAGGTCCTGGTTTAACTGCTAGAATTTTTAAAGTGATCGCATTTGCGCCGTTTTTGCAAGCAAAGGGACCACGTCGATTTTCGAAAATTCGTATCAGCTCGTCGGATTTCGCGCTGGACGCGTTCGAACCCGCTTAAACGCTGATTCCGGGTGCTAACTCACATGGCTGTAAATCGCGGATGTGGTTTTATGATTTTTGAAATTTTGAGTTTGGTGATTTTCGAAGGGGGGTACAACAGGGATTTTCCAAAATTCAAAAATAGCTCTGACTTCTCGCCAAGATTGTGGGAGTCTTGGAATTCGTGTTCAAATAATTTCGATATTACCTGAGAATGGACAGAAAGGGGCCGCAAGCTGATTTTGGCGGTTTTCGGACTCTCTGCTTGCTTCGTCTCTGAGTCGTCGCCGCACTATCTCGCTTCTCGTTTGCCCTGGCCCGCTATCAACCACCAGCGGTGTGGCCATGTGTGGGAGTGGTGGAGGGAGGGTGGGTTGGGGCGCTGTGTTTCACATTGGCCGGGGTCCTCTCGGTCGACCAGCGATAGTGGTGCGGGGAGCCATGGCCATATAGCCGACCAGCCAAGCGACTAGGCGGCGGTGCCATCGCCATGGCAAGCGGGCAATCCATCGAGACCCGGGGCACAATCGCCCCGAGCTCCCGCCGTGCTAGGTGCCCCAATGCCAAAGCGAGGCAAGGGCATAGGCATAGGCTTAGGCATAGGCTTAGGCTTAGGCTTAGCTTAGGCTTGAGCTTAGTTTAGGATTGGGCTTACGGGCAGGCTTAGGCTTAGCTTAGGCATAGCTTTAGCATGACTTTGCCTACCTTCACCATAGCCATAGCTTAGACTTAGGCTTAGTATGCTTAGTATGCTTAGGCTTAGTATGCTTAGGCTTAGGCTTAGCTTAGGCTTAAGCTTAGGATTATGTTTAGGCTTAGGCTTGCTTTAGCATAGCCTTGGCATGACTTTGCCTACCTTCACCATAGCCATTGCTTAGGCTTAGGACGCTTAGGCTTAGTCTGCTTAGGCTTAGGCTTAGTCTTAGGCTTAGCTTAGGCTTAGGCTTATGTTTAGGCATAGGCTTAGCTTAGGCATAGGCTTAGGCTTAGCTTAGGCATAGCTTTGCCATGACTTTGCCTGCCTTCGCCATAGTCTTAGCTTAGGCATAGGCTTAGGCTTAGGCTTAGGCTTAGGCTTAGGCATAGGCGAGCGGGCATCGGGTATCGGGCACAGGCACCCCTGGAGGGGGATGACACGCTAGCCAGCCACTGGCAAACGGGAATGGGGATTGGCATCGTCGGGCGGGGATCGAGGGGGCACCTGGTGGGTGAGCTGACCCGCTAGCCGGGCACAGGCGAATTGGGAACATGGGGGCCCGCAGGATATCAACAACAACGGAATGGTGAATCCAGTTAATACGCGAGCTCACTCAATCACCTAGAGGTTCTTTTTGCATCGTCGAAAAATCCATCCAAAAGCCAAAATCCAGCTTTGGGCAACTGAAGCTTGTAACGACGCGATCAACAAATTATTGAAAATTTGGTTTTTAAACCATCATGAAAAGAACCGGCATGTCCGAAACTATCACCAAAAAATTTCAGCCAAAAATACCAGAAACAACGGAGATACGGTCTTTTGAAGTCAGCGCCTAGTCGAGCTCGGAACTTAGATATGCATGGCTTAATCTTTAATATAAACATATCGACACTGGTAGGATCAACCAGATATCTATTCGGGGCTCGCTCATACTGCGTGGCGCGCTATGTGCACGGGCAACTAGCGTGTGTGTGCCACCGCGACCCGGCCTCTCTCGCGATAGCATGGCTCACCACTAGCCCGCTCGGCCCCCCTCGAATAGCGCCCAGCCACCACTAGCCCATCGAATAGTGTGTGCCACCGCCACAGGTCTCCCCAATAGCGCCCACCCACCACTAGCCCACCCATCCCCCAATAGCGCCCGCCCACCACTAGCCCACCCATCCCCGCAATAGCGCCCAGCCACCACTAGCCCATAATGGCCACCCCATCTCCCCAATAGCGCCCAGCCACCACTAGCCACCATCCCCCAATAGCGCCCAGCCACCACTAGCCCACCCATCCCGCAATGCGCCCAGCCACCACTAGCCCACCCATCCCGCAATAGGCAGCCCCTAGCCACCATCTCGAGGCCCAGCCACCACCGCCGCATCCATTCATGGCGGGTGCCAACTATGCATCGCCTGTGTCGTGCATCGCCCGATTTCTTCGTCGAAGAGTAGAGCAAATGCGGTGTTGAGCCTTGTGTTGTGTAACAGCAGCAGCAGGGCTCCGCTGGCGTTGGCACTACGTATTCGGCGGGAATGTTGAGGAGATGTGAGCGCCCGTTGTGGGCTGTTCCGCCATGGCTCCAAATGGAATATGCTGGCGCTGTATGGCGCCGCGTGTGACGAGGTGTCGCTCGTGAGCGATTCGGTGCTGTGGCTATGAACGTCTGCCCCCGCCACCGGGGGCAGTGTGGCGTGATAGTGAACCAGCGGACCCTCGCCCCAGCCCTAGTGCCCCCAGGCGCTATTGTTGGTCGCGAATAGATATCTGGTTGATCCTACCAGTGTCGATATGTTTATGTTAAAGATTAAGCCATGCATATCTAAGTTCCCACCCTCGCTCGGTGGTACTGTGAACGGCTCATTACAACAGTTGAAATTCGCGTGAAATCCTTCTCAATGGATACTTCTAGTAATTCTGGAGCTAATACAGTGCAGTGCTTCGGCACCATTTATTAGATTCACCAACCACCGGCAACGGTTGTTTCGGTGATGATTCTGAATAACTCGCAGACCGCATGCGCAAGCGGCGGCAATTCACGCAATCAACTGCCCTATCAACTTTGATGGTAGTTTAGTTGGCTACCATGGTGATAACGGGTAACGGAGGATCAGGGTTTGACCCCGGAGAGGATGCCTGAGAAACGGCAACCACATCTAAGGAAGGCAGCAGGCGCGCAAATTACCCACTCTCAATGCGAGGAGGTAGTGACAACAACTAACGAGACTGCTTCCTATGGGAGCAGTCATCGAAATGGGTAAAATTCAAACCCTTTAACGAGGATCAATGAGAGGGCAAGTCTGGTGCCAGCAGCCGCGGTAATTCCAGCTCTCAAAATGTATGACATCATTGCTGCGGTTAAAAAGCTCGTAGTTGGATCTGAGCCCGCGGGCCGGTCCACCTCTGTGTGGTACCGTGCTCCAGGGTTAATTTCGTCGGCTCACGTCGGCGAGAGTTACTCTGAAGAAATCAGAGTGCTCAAAACAGGCGTTTCGCTTGAATGTTTTTGCATGGAATAATGGAAAAGGACTTCGGTTCCTTACTGTTGGTTTCGGAATTGGATTAATGATTAAGAGGGACCAACGGGGCATACGTATCGCTACGCGAGAGGTGAAATTCATGGACCGTAGCGAGACGACCTACAGCGAAAGCATTTGCCAAGAATGTCTTCGTTAATCAAGAACGAAAGTCAGAGGTTCGAAGGCGATTAGATACCGCCGTAGTTCTGACCGTAAACGATACCATCTAGCGATCCGGCGGTGGTATTATTGCCTCGCCGGGAGCTTCCCGGAAACGAAAGACTTCCGGTTCCGGGGTAGTATGGTTGCAAAGCTGAAACTTAAAGGAATTGACGGAATCGCACCACCAGGAGTGGAGCCTGCGGCTTAATTTGACTCAACACGGGAAAACTCACCCGGCCCGGACACTGTAAGGATTGACAGACTGAAAGCTCTTTCTTGATTCGGTGGTTGGTGGTGCATGGCCGTTCTTAGTTGGTGGAGCGATTTGTCTGGTTTATTCCGATAACGAGCGAGACGTGAGCCTACTTAATACATCGCCGGTAACTTTGCCGGTCGGTGTTCTTAGAGGAATCGGCGGTATAGAGCCGCACGAAATCACGCAATAACAGGTCTGTGATGCCCTTAGATGTCCGGGGCTGCACGCGTGCTACACTGGAGTCTGCAACGTGTTCCATGGCCGAAGGGTCACTGGTAAACCGTTGAAAGGACTCCGTGATCGGGATAGGGAATTGCAACTATTTCCCTTAAACGAGGAATTCCTAGTAAGTGTGAGTCATCATCTCGCTCTTAATACGTCCCTGCGATTTGTACACACCGCCCGTCGCTACCCGGGACTGAACCGTTTCGAGAAATCCAGGGAATTGGCCACAGGCCTCGTGTCTGCGGTTGATGAACTGGCTTGATCGCGACGGTTTGAACCGGGTAAAAGTCGTAACAAGGTACCGGTAGGTGAACCTGCCGGTGGATCAATACCGATCTGTAACGACACACACACAATATTCATTGTGGTCTGCCGAGAGCCATACACCAATTCTCCGGGCAAACTAACCCGCGACTGGCGTCTGCCCCATCCGTCGCCTCTGGATGGCTGACGCAGCTCTTCGTGAGCAGCGAAGACTTAATGAGATTGCCACGCTCCGGCTCCACCAGTCGCACACAATTCATAACGAATCGAATCGAACCAACTGTAACGAAAACGAAACGAAACAGATCATCTTCAGTGGTGGATCACTCGGCTCGCAGATCGATGAAGAACGCAGCCAGCTGCGTTAATTGATGCGAATTGCAAACACATTGAGCATCGAAATTTCGAACGCAAATTGCGCCGGCGGGTTTTCCCGTCGGCACGTCTGTCTGAGGGCCGCAAACATGTACTTTGCCTGGAGCAGTCAGCTCCAGCGATTACTGGGAGCTCGTGTTGGCCGCCTGCCTTTCGTGGGTGGGTGGCTGGCTCGACTCGTGGCGAACGATGATGTGTTGCGGCAGCAGCAGCAAGCACATCGCCATTGACGCTTACTGCGGCTTGCCCGATTCGAGCGATGCATAATATTCTCATATTCATCATCACGTTCGAGCGCGGGCGTCGCGCCAAGTGCCAACGAATAGAGACCTCAGATCAGTCGTGATTACCCGCTGAACTTAAGCATATTACTAAGCGGAGGAAAAGGAATTAACGAAGATTCCCCAGTAACGGCGAGTGAAAGGGAAAAGCCCAGCGTCGAATCCCTCGGCCCATGGTCGCTGGGAAATGTGACGTATAGGTGTCGGTTTCCGACGCGTTCCACCACCCGAAGTCCCTTTGAGCGGGGCCACAGATCGAAGAGGGTGCAAATCCTGTACGGGTGGCGGGCGTGGCGGTCGCCGGTTCCTTAGAGTCGGGTTGCCTGAGAACGCAGCCTTAAGAGGGTGGTAAACTTCATCTAAGGCTAAATATGGCTGCGAGACCGATAGCAAACAAGTACCGTGAGGGAAAGTTGCAAAGAACTTTGAAGAGAGAGTTCAAGAGTACGTGAAACCACTGGAGCGGAAACGGATAGCGTTGACGAAGCGGGGCACCATTCAGCCGTCGCCCCTCGCAAGGGGGTACCGGTGCATTTGGTGTCCGTTGGCGCTGCGTCGGCTGGCCGTGCACGCTGATCCGTGTCGCGTTGCCCATCGGCCCTCGGGCGGTGGTGTCTTGTGGCGCGGGGAGGCGCGTCGTGGCTAGTCGGATGCGGTGTGAAAGTCAGCCACCTATCCGACCCGTCTTGAAACACGGACCAAGAAGTCTAGCGTATGCGCAAGTCAATGGGTGCTGAAACCTAGAGGCGCAATGAAAGTGAAGGCTGACTCTCGATCGGCTGATATGGGAGGGTGGCGGCTCAGCCCGCCGCCTGCACCATAGCCCCGTCCCGATGGCTTGCCATGGGGCGGAGGTAGAGCGTATGCGCTAGGACCCGAAAGATGGTGAACTATACATGAGCAGGACGAAGCCGGAGGAAACTCCGGTGGAGGTCCGTAACGATTCTGACGTGCAAATCGATCGTTTGACTGGTGTATAGGGGCGAAAGACTAATCGAACCATCTAGTAGCTGGTTCCCTCTGAAGTTTCCCTCAGGATAGCAGGCGCTCATCGCATCAGTTATATTCGGTAAAGCGAATGATTAGAGGAATTGGGGACGAAATGTTCTCGACCTATTCTCAAACTTTCAATGGGTATGATGTGCTGGTTTCTTCACTCTGAACCAGCACCCTGAATGAGAGCTCCTAGTGGGCCATTTTTGGTAAGCAGAACTGGCGCTGTGGGATGAACCAAACGTCGGGCTAAAGTGCCAAAGTGTCCGCTCATGAGACCCCATGAAAGGCGTTAGTTGATATAGACAGCAGGACGGTGGCCATGGAAGTCGGTACCCGCTAAGGAGTGTGTAACAACTCACCTGCCGAATCAACTAGCCCTGAAAATGGATGGCGCTTGAGCGGACCACTTATACCCGACCGTTGCCCGACTTGAGCCCCTAGCGGGTGCGACTGGTCGCAACGAGTAAGAGGGTCGTGGCGGTTTGCGTTGAAGGCTTTGGACGTGGGTCCAGCTGGAGCTTCCGTCAGTGCAGATCTTGGTGGTAGTAGCAAATATTCAAGCGAGATCCTTGAAGACTGAAGTGGAGAAGGGTTCCACGTGAACAGCAGTTGAATGTGGGTCAGTCGATCCTAAGGTACCGGCGAACGCCTTGTACCACTGAGAGTGGAGTAGCCTTCGCGGCTCTCTCTCGGCAACCGAAAGGAAACGGTTAATATTCCCGTACCCGGATGCGGAGATTTGCCGTCCTCGGACGGCATAGCGCGGTAACGCAAATGAACTCGGCGACGCCTAGTTAAGCCCGGGCCAGAGTTCTCTTCTCTGGTTAAGGCGCGGACTCCTGGAAACAGTTCAGCCGAAGATAGGGACGTTGCTGCCGTAAAGCGCCACGGTTTCTGTGGTGTCCCGTGCGCTTGGCTGGGTCCTTGAAAAGCCGAGGGAAGCTATTTGAATCTCGCACCGGACCGTACCCATTTCCGCAGCAGGTCTCCAAGGTGAATAGCCTCTAGTCGATAGAATAATGTAGGTAAGGGAAGTCGGCAAATTAGATCCGTAACTTCGGGAAAAGGATTGGCTCTAAGGACTGGCTTGGTCGGGCCGTGGAATGAAGTGGGCTCGGCCCGTGCTTGGCTGGGCGCTGCTTCGGTGGAGTTTGGCCTTGCGCTGGTGCTGACCCGTGGACTTTCGCAGCTACGTGCACTGCTCTCGGGCTTTGCGCTTCGGCCAGCGCGAAACAGTCAGCTTAGAACTGGTACGGACTCGGGAATCCGACTGTCTAATTAAAACAGAGGAGACAGATGGTCCTTGCGGACGTTGACTGTCTCTGATTTCTGCCCAGTGCTCTGAATGTTAACGTGAAGAGATTCTCGTAAGCGCGGGTAAACGGCGGGAGTAACTATGACTCTCTTAAGGTAGCCAAATGCCTCGTCCTCTAATTAGGGACGCGCATGAATGGATTAACGAGATTCCCACTGTCCCTATCTACTATCTAGCGAAACCACAGCCAAGGGAACGGGCTTGGCAAAAACAGCGGGGAAAGAAGACCCTGTTGAGCTTGACTCTAGTCTGACTCTGTGAAGAGTCTTGAGAGGTGTAGTATAAGTGGGAGCTTCGGCGCCGGTGAAATACCACTACTTTCACTGATTCCTTACTTACTCGGTGACGCGAGAGCTTGAGTTCTCTCTTCCTTCTAGCGTTAAGCGCGGCCACTTGGTGGCCGCGTGACTCGACCGAAGACAGCTTCAGGTCGGGAGTTTGGCTGGGGCGGTACATCTGTCAAATCGTAACGCAGGTGTCCTAAGGCTGGCTCAGAGAGGACAGAAACCTCTCGTAGAGTAAAAGGGCAAAAGCCAACTTGATCTTGATTTTCAGTACGAATACAGACCGCGAAAGCGTGGCCTATCGATCCTTTTGAAAAGAAAGTTTCTTGCAAGAGGTGTCAGAAAAGTTACCACAGGGATAACTGGCTTGTGGCAGCCAAGCGTCCATAGCGACGTTGCTTTTGATCCTTCGATGTCGGCTCTTCCTATCATTGCGTAGCAGAATACGCCAAGCGTTGGATTGTTCACCCACCAATAGGGAACGTGAGCTGGGTTTAGACCGTCGTGAGACAGGTTAGTTTTACCCTACTGTTGACTCGTTGTTGCGATAGTAATCTTGCTTAGTACGAGAGGAACCGCAGGTTCAGACAATTGGTTCATGCACTTGGTCGATCGGCCAATGGTGCGAAGCTACCATCTGCGGGATTATAACTGAACGCCTCTAAGTTAGAATCCCACCTAGTCAAGGTAATGATAACTTTGCTCTCCTGGCGTCGGGAGGCACACGTATGTGGCGGCAACGTCACAGCTCTATGCCCTATTAGTAGGCCTGGCCGCCGGCGTGACATGCGCCGGCGGTTGCAACTCGAATCTCTGTCGGTTTGTCGGGGCGCAAGATCACTTGCATACGACTTGATCACTGGTCAAGGTGTTGTATTCAGTAGAGCAGTATAGCTGCGATCTGTTGAACTCTGCCTCTGATTGGTTGGTTTGTTTGCCGCCGGGGGATACTATAAGGGCGAGATTTCCGCGACGGCGCCGGCGGCAGTGCGGTTCCAATAAGGGTGGTTGGTGGTTTTGAAGGTTTCTAACTGAATTAGTAGAGTAGCTCTCTGCTAGCTCGCCCTCCTAATGGCTAGCTGAGCTGCGATCTGTTGAGACCTCCCTTCCCAATCTCGCCCAGCCGCCACCACAAATAATTTTGCAAACATATCGACCCCCTCGAGATCAACCGGATATCTTTTGGTGTGGCCGGTGTGACTTAGGCTTAGGCTGAACGGAAATGCTGCCGCTTCGTCGCTTCGGCTTCATCGTTTGGGGCGACACCTAGGAGGCCACCTGGGGTGAATGCTGTGGTGACTTGTTGAAGCTTTGATTTTTCATGGTTTTGACAAATGGCCACGGTCTCCCCTCCCCTTCCGAATATCGCCCAGCCGCCACCACAAATAATTTTGCAAACATATCGACCCCCTCGAGATCAACCGGATATCGGCTTGAAACGCGCTAATTCCCGGGGGCATAGGAATTTGCAATCGCGATGATCGTCCCCATACACCAAATACCACAATACCCCTTGAAAAATGCTACCGAATGGATCCAGCGCGAATGTCTGCAAGGATTAATTGCTAGGATTTGTTTGAATGTTGCAACTAGGCAGCCGTCGTCGACCAGACCTTCAAGCCCGCATCCGCGAGAATCCGACCGTGCGAAATCGCGTTCATGTCTGCACCTGAAAGAGCACCAAAAATAGTACCGGAAACCGTTTCGTCCGAAGCCCGGAGGCCCTGGTTTAATTGCTAGGATTTTTGAAACTTTTGGTTTTGATGGTTTACGACGAAAGGGGGACCACATGGATTTTCGGAATTTACCAAAAAATTCGAGAAATTCATCACGCACTTCGATGTGGAGCTGAAAGAGCACCAAAAATAGTACCGGAAACCGTTTCGTCCGAAGCCCCGGAGGCCCTGGTTTAATTGCTAGGATTTTTGAAACTTTTGGTTTTGATGGTTTACGACGAAAGGGGGACCACATGGATTTTTCGGACTTTACCAAAAAATTCGAGAAATTCATCACGCACTTCGATGTGGAGCTGAAAGAGCACCAAAAATAGTACCGGAAACCGTTTCGTCCGAAGCCCCGGAGGCCCTGGTTTAATTGCTAGGATTTTTGAAACTTTTGGTTTTGATGGTTTACGACTAAAGGGGGGACCACATGGATTTTTTCGGAATTTACCAAAAAAAATTCGAGAAATTCATCACGCACTTCGAGGTGGGGCTGAAGAGCACCAAAAATAGTACCGAAAACCGTTTCTACCGAAGCCCGGAGGCCCTGGTTAAATTGCTAGAATTTTTAAAGTGATCGCATTTGCGCCATTTTGCAAGCAAAGGGGGACCACGTCGATTTTTCGAAAATTCGTATCAGCTCGTCGGGATTTCGCGCTGGACGCGTTCGAACCGGCTTGAAACGCTGATTCCGGGGTGCTAACTCACATGGCTGTAAAATCGCGGATGTGGTTTTTATGATTTTTTGAAATTTTGAGTTTTGGTGATTTTCGAAGGGGGGTACAACAGGGATTTTCCAAAATTCAAAAATAGCTCTGACTTCTCGCCAAGATTGTGGGAGTCTTGGAATTCGTGTTCAAATAATTTCGATATTACCTGAGAATGGACAGAAAGGGGCCGCAAGCTGATTTTGGCGGTTTTCGGACTCTCTGCTTGCTTCGTCTCTGAGTCGTCGCCGCACTATCTCGCTTCTCGTTTGCCCTGGCCCGCTATCAACCACCAGCGGTGTGGCCATTGTGGGAGTGGTGGAGGGAGGGTGGGTTGGGGCGCTGTGTTTCACATTGGCCGGGGTCCCTCTCGGTCGACCAGCGATAGTGGTGCGGGGAGCCATGGCCATATAGCCGACCAGCCAAGCGACTAGGCGGCGGTGCCATCGCCATGGCAAGCGGGCAATCCATCGAGACCCGGGGCACAATCGCCCCGAGCTCCCGCCGTGCTAGGTGCCCCAATGCCAAAGCGAGGCAAGGGCATAGGCATAGGCTTAGGCATAGGCTTAGGCTTAGGCTTAGCTTAGGCTTGAGCTTAGTTTAGGATTGGGCTTACGGGCAGGCTTAGGCTTAGCTTAGGCATAGCTTTAGCATGACTTTGCCTACCTTCACCATAGCCATAGCTTAGACTTAGGCTTAGTATGCTTAGTATGCTTAGGCTTAGTATGCTTAGGCTTAGGCTTAGCTTAGGCTTAAGCTTAGGATTATGTTTAGGCTTAGGCTTAGCTTTAGCATAGCTTTGCCATGACTTTGCCTGCCTTCGCCATAGTCTTAGCTTAGGCATAGGCTTAGGCTTAGGCTTAGGCTTAGGCTTAGGCAGGCGAGCGGGCATCGGGTATCGGGCACAGGCACCCCTGGAGGGGGGATGACACGCTAGCCAGCCACTGGCAAACAGGGAATGGGGATTGGCATCGTCGGGCGGGGATCGAGGGGCACCTGGTGGGTGAGCTGACCCGCTAGCCGGGCACAGGCACTGGGAACATGGGGGCCCGCAGGATATCAACAACAACGGAATGGTGAATCCAGTTAATACGCGAACTCACTCCAATCACCTAGAGGTTCTTTTGCATCGTCGAAAAATCCATCCAAAGCCAAAATCCAGCTTTGGGCAACTGAAGCTTGTAACGACGCGATCAACAAATTATTGAAAATTTGGTTTTTAAACCATCATGAAAAGAACCGGCATGTCCGAAACTATCACCAAAAAATTTCAGCCAAAAATACCAAGAAACAACGGAGATACGGTCTTTTGAAGTCAGCGCCTAGTCGAGCTCGGAACTTAGATATGCATGGCTTAATCTTTAATATAAACATATCGACACTGGTAGGATCAACCAGATATCTATTCGGGGCTCGCTCATACTGCGTGGCGCGCTATGTGCACGGGCAAATAGCGTGTGCCACCGCGACCCGGCCTCTCTCGCGATAGCATGGCTCACCACTAGCCCGCTCGGCCCCCCTCGAATAGCGCCCAGCCACCACTAGCCCATCGAATAGTGTGCCACCGCCACACGGTCTCCCCCCAATAGCGCCCAGCCACCACTAGCCACCCATCCCCCCCAATAGCGCCCGGCCACCACTAGCCCACCATCCCCGCAATGCGCCCAGCCACCACTAGCCCATCGAATAGTGTGTGCCACCGCCACGGTCTCCCCAATAGCGCCCAGCCCCCACTAGCCCACCCATCCCCCCAATAGCGCCCAGCCACCACTAGCCCACCCATCCCGCAATAGCGCCCAGCCACCACTAGCCACCATCCCGCAATGCGCCCAGCCACCACTAGCCCACCGCCACGCATCCATTCATGGCGGGGTGCCAACTATGCATCGCCTGTGTCGTGCATCGCCCGATTTCTTCGTCGAAGAGTAGAGCAAATGCGGTGTTGAGCCTTGTGTTGTGTAACAGCAGCAGCAGGGCTCCGCTGGCGTTGGCACTACGTATTCGGCGGGAATGTTGAGGAGATGTGAGCGCCCGTTGTGGGCTGTTCCGCCATGGCTCCAAATGGAATATGCTGGCGCTGTATGGCGCCGCGTGTGACGAGGTGTCGCTCGTGAGCGATTCGGTGCTGTGGCTATGAACGTCTGCCCCCGCCACCGGGGCAGTGTGCGTGATAGTGAACCAGCGGACCCTCGCCCCAGCCCTAGTGCCCCCAGGCGCTATTGTTGGTCGCGAATAGATATCTGGTTGATCCTACCAGTGTCGATATGTTTATGTTAAAGATTAAGCCATGCATATCTAAGTTCCCACCCTCGCTCGGTGGTACTGTGAACGGCTCATTACAACAGTTGAAATTCGCGTGAAATCCTTCTCAATGGATACTTCTAGTAATTCTGGAGCTAATACAGTGCAGTGCTTCGGCACCATTTATTAGATTCACCAACCACCGGCAACGGTTGTTTCGGTGATGATTCTGAATAACTCGCAGACCGCATGCGCAAGCGGCGGCAATTCACGCAATCAACTGCCCTATCAACTTTGATGGTAGTTTAGTTGGCTACCATGGTGATAACGGGTAACGGAGGATCAGGGTTTGACTCCCGGGGAGGATGCCTGAGAAACGGCAACCACATCTAAGGAAGGCAGCAGGCGCGCAAATTACCCACTCTCAATGCGAGGAGGTAGTGACAACAACTAACGAGACTGCTTCCTATGGGAGCAGTCATCGAAATGGTAAAATTCAAACCCTTTAACGAGGATCAATGAGAGGGCAAGTCTGGTGCCAGCAGCCGCGGTAATTCCAGCTCTCAAAATGTATGACATCATTGCTGCGGTTAAAAAGCTCGTAGTTGGATCTGAGCCCGCGGGGCCGGTCCACCTCTGTGTGGTACCGTGCTCCAGGGTTAATTTCGTCGGCTCACGTCGGCGAGAGTTACTCTGAAGAAATCAGAGTGCTCAAAACAGGCGTTTCGCTTGAATGTTTTTGCATGGAATAATGGAAAGGACTTCGGTTCCTTACTGTTGGTTTCGGAATTGGATTAATGATTAAGAGGGACCAACGGGGCATACGTATCGCTACGCGAGAGGTGAAATTCATGGACCGTAGCGAGACGACCTACAGCGAAAGCATTTGCCAAGAATGTCTTCGTTAATCAAGAACGAAAGTCAGAGGTTCGAAGGCGATTAGATACCGCCGTAGTTCTGACCGTAAACGATACCATCTAGCGATCCGGCGGTGGTATTATTGCCTCGCCGGGAGCTTCCGGAAACGAAAGACTTCCGGTTCCGGGGTAGTATGGTTGCAAAGCTGAAACTTAAAGGAATTGACGGAATCGCACCACCAGGAGTGGAGCCTGCGGCTTAATTTGACTCAACACGGGAAAACTCACCCGGCCCGGACACTGTAAGGATTGACAGACTGAAAGCTCTTTCTTGATTCGGTGGTTGGTGGTGCATGGCCGTTCTTAGTTGGTGGAGCGATTTGTCTGGTTTATTCCGATAACGAGCGAGACGTGAGCCTACTTAATACATCGCCGGTAACTTTGCCGGTCGGTGTTCTTAGAGGAATCGGCGGTATAGAGCCGCACGAAATCACGCAATAACAGGTCTGTGATGCCCTTAGATGTCCGGGGCTGCACGCGTGCTACACTGGAGTCTGCAACGTGTTCCATGGCCGAAGGGTCACTGGTAAACCGTTGAAAGGACTCCGTGATCGGGATAGGGAATTGCAACTATTTCCCTTAAACGAGAATTCCTAGTAAGTGTGAGTCATCATCTCGCTCTTAATACGTCCCTGCGATTTGTACACACCGCCCGTCGCTACCCGGGACTGAACCGTTTCGAAAATCAGGGAATTGGCCACAGGCCTCGTGTCTGCGGTTGATGAACTGGCTTGATCGCGACGGTTTGAACCGGTAAAAGTCGTAACAAGGTACCGGTAGGTGAACCTGCCGGTGGATCAATACCGATCTGTAACGACACACACACAATATTCATTGTGGTCTGCCGAAGCCATACACCAATTCTCCGGGCAAACTAACCCGCGACTGGCGTCTGCCCCATCCGTCGCCTCTGGATGGCTGACGCAGCTCTTCGTGAGCAGCGAAGACTTAATGAGATTGCCACGCTCCGGCTCCACCAGTCGCACACAATTCATAACGAATCGAATCGAACCAACTGTAACGAAAACGAAACGAAACAGATCATCTTCAGTGGTGGATCACTCGGCTCGCAGATCGATGAAGAACGCAGCCAGCTGCGTTAATTGATGCAATTGCAAACACATTGAGCATCGAAATTTCGAACGCAAATTGCGCCGGCGGGTTTTCCCGTCGGCACGTCTGTCTGAGGGCCGCAAACATGTACTTTGCCTGGAGCAGTCAGCTCCAGCGATTACTGGGAGCTCGTGTTGGCCGCCTGCCTTTCGTGGGTGGGTGGCTGGCTCGACTCGTGGCGAACGATGATGTGTTGCGGCAGCAGCAGCAGCACATCGCCATTGACGCTTACTGCGGCTTGCCCGATTCGAGCGATGCATAATATTCTCATATTCATCATCACGTTCGAGCGCGGGCGTCGCGCCAAGTGCCAACGAATAGAGACCTCAGATCAGTCGTGATTACCCGCTGAACTTAAGCATATTACTAAGCGGAGGAAAAGGAATTAACGAAGATTCCCCAGTAACGGCGAGTGAAAGGGAAAAGCCCAGCGTCGAATCCCTCGGCCCATGGTCGCTGGGAAATGTGACGTATAGGTGTCGGTTTCCGACGCGTTCCACCACCGAAGTCCCTTTGAGCGGGGCCACAGATCGAAGAGGGTGCAAATCCTGTACGGGTGGCGGGCGTGGCGGTCGCCGGTTCCTTAGAGTCGGGTTGCCTGAGAACGCAGCCTTAAGAGGGTGGTAAACTTCATCTAAGGCTAAATATGGCTGCGAGACCGATAGCAAACAAGTACCGTGAGGGAAAGTTGCAAAGAACTTTGAAGGGGAGTTCAAGAGTACGTGAAACCACTGGAGCGGAAACGGATAGCGTTGACGAAGCGGGGCACCATTCAGCCGTCGCCCCTCGCAAGGGGTACCGGTGCATTTGGTGTCCGTTGGCGCTGCGTCGGCTGGCCGTGCACGCTGATCCGTGTCGCGTTGCCCATCGGCCCTCGGGCGGGTGGTGTCTTGTGGCGCGGGGAGGCGCGTCGTGGCTAGTCGGATGCGGTGTGAAAGTCAGCCACCTATCCGACCCGTCTTGAAACACGGACCAAGAAGTCTAGCGTATGCGCAAGTCAATGGGTGCTGAAACCTAGAGGCGCAATGAAAGTGAAGGCTGACTCTCGATCGGCTGATATGGGAGGGTGGCGGCTCAGCCCGCCGCCTGCACCATAGCCCCGTCCCGATGGCTTGCCATGGGGCGGAGGTAGAGCGTATGCGCTAGGACCCGAAAGATGGTGAACTATACATGAGCAGGACGAAGCCGGAGGGAAAATCCGGTGGAGGTCCGTAACGATTCTGACGTGCAAATCGATCGTTTGACTGGTGTATAGGGGCGAAAGACTAATCGAACCATCTAGTAGCTGGTTCCCTCTGAAGTTTCCCTCAGGATAGCAGGCGCTCATCGCATCAGTTATATTCGGTAAAGCGAATGATTAGAGGAATTGGGGACGAAATGTTCTCGACCTATTCTCAAACTTTCAATGGGTATGATGTGCTGGTTTCTTCACTCTGAACCAGCACCCTGAATGAGAGCTCCTAGTGGGCCATTTTTGGTAAGCAGAACTGGCGCTGTGGGATGAACCAAACGTCGGGCTAAAGTGCCAAAGTGTCCGCTCATGAGACCCCATGAAAGGCGTTAGTTGATATAGACAGCAGGACGGTGGCCATGGAAGTCGGTACCCGCTAAGGAGTGTGTAACAACTCACCTGCCGAATCAACTAGCCCTGAAAATGGATGGCGCTTGAGCGGACCACTATACCGACCGTTGCCCGACTTGAGCCCCTAGCGGGTGCGACTGGTCGCAACGAGTAAGAGGGTCGTGGCGGTTTGCGTTGAAGGCTTTGGACGTGGGTCCAGCTGGAGCTTCCGTCAGTGCAGATCTTGGTGGTAGTAGCAAATATTCAAGCGAGATCCTTGAAGACTGAAGTGGAGAAGGGTTCCACGTGAACAGCAGTTGAATGTGGGTCAGTCGATCCTAAGGTACCGGCGAACGCCTTGTACCACTGAGAGTGGAGTAGCCTTCGCGGCTCTCTCGGCAACCGAAAGGAAACGGGTTAATATTCCCGTACCCGGATGCGGAGATTTGCCGTCCTCGGACGGCATAGCGCGGCTAACGCAAATGAACTCGGCGACGCCTAGTTAAGCCCGGGCCAGAGTTCTCTTCTCTGGTTAAGGCGCGGACTCCTGGAAACGGTTCAGCCGAAGATAGGGACGTTGCTGCCGTAAAGCGCCACGGTTTCTGTGGTGTCCCGTGCGCTTGGCTGGGTCCTTGAAAAGCCGAGGGAAGCTATTTGAATCTCGCACCGGACCGTACCCATTTCCGCAGCAGGTCTCCAAGGTGAATAGCCTCTAGTCGATAGAATAATGTAGGTAAGGGAAGTCGGCAAATTAGATCCGTAACTTCGGGAAAAGGATTGGCTCTAAGGACTGGCTTGGTCGGGCCGTGGAATGAAGTGGGCTCGGCCCGTGCTTGGCTGGGCGCTGCTTCGGTGGAGTTTGGCCTTGCGCTGGTGCTGACCCGTGGACTTTCGCAGCTACGTGCACTGCTCTCGGGCTTTGCGCTTCGGCCAGCGCGAAACAGTCAGCTTAGAACTGGTACGGACTCGGGGAATCCGACTGTCTAATTAAAACAGAGGAGACAGATGGTCCTTGCGGACGTTGACTGTCTCTGATTTCTGCCCAGTGCTCTGAATGTTAACGTGAAGAGATTCTCGTAAGCGCGGGTAAACGGCGGGAGTAACTATGACTCTCTTAAGGTAGCCAAATGCCTCGTCCTCTAATTAGGGACGCGCATGAATGGATTAACGAGATTCCCACTGTCCCTATCTACTATCTAGCGAAACCACAGCCAAGGGAACGGGCTTGGCAAAAACAGCGGGGAAAGAAGACCCTGTTGAGCTTGACTCTAGTCTGACTCTGTGAAGAGTCTTGAGAGGTGTAGTATAAGTGGGAGCTTCGGCGCCGGTGAAATACCACTACTTTCACTGATTCCTTACTTACTCGGTGACGCGAGGCTTGAGTTCTCTCTTCCTTCTAGCGTTAAGCGCGGCCACTTGGTGGCCGCGTGACTCAGACCGAAGACAGCTTCAGGTCGGGAGTTTGGCTGGGGCGGTACATCTGTCAAATCGTAACGCAGGTGTCCTAAGGCTGGCTCAGAGAGGACAGAAACCTCTCGTAGAGTAAAAGGGCAAAAGCCAACTTGATCTTGATTTTCAGTACGAATACAGACCGCGAAAGCGTGGCCTATCGATCCTTTTGAAAAAGAAAGTTTCTTGCAAGAGGTGTCAGAAAAGTTACCACAGGGATAACTGGCTTGTGGCAGCCAAGCGTCCATAGCGACGTTGTTTTTTGATCCTTCGATGTCGGCTCTTCCTATCATTGCGTAGCAGAATACGCCAAGCGTTGGATTGTTCACCCACCAATAGGGAACGTGAGCTGGGTTTAGACCGTCGTGAGACAGGTTAGTTTTACCCTACTGTTGACTCGTTGTTGCGATAGTAATCTTGCTTAGTACGAGAGGAACCGCAGGTTCAGACAATTGGTTCATGCACTTGGTCGATCGGCCAATGGTGCGAAGCTACCATCTGCGGGATTATAACTGAACGCCTCTAAGTTAGAATCCCACCTAGTCAAGGTAATGATAACTTTGCTCTCCTGGCGTCGGGAGGCACACGTATGTGGCGGCAACGTCACAGCTCTATGCCCTATTAGTAGGCCTGGCCGCCGGCGTGACATGCGCCGGCGGTTGCCAACCGAATCTCTGTCGGTTTGTCGGGGGCGCAAGATCACTTGCATACGACTTGATCACTGGTCAAGGTGTTGTATTCAGTAGAGCAGTATAGCTGCGATCTGTTGAACTCTGCCTCTGATTGGTTGGTTTGTTTGCCGCCGGGGATACTATAAGGGCGAGATTTCCGCGACGGCGCCGGCGGCGGTGCGGTTCCAATAAGGGTGGTTGGTGGTTTTGAAGGTTTCTAACTGAATTAGTAGAGTAGCTCTCTGCTAGCTCGCCCTCCTAATGGCTAGCTGAGCTGCGATCTGTTGAGACCTCCCTTCCCAATCTCGCCCAGCCGCCACCACAAATAATTTTGCAAACATATCGACCCCCTCGAGATCAACCGGATATCTTTTGGTGTGGCCCGGTGTGACTTAGGCTTAGGCTGAACGGAAATGCTGCCGCTTCGTCGCTTCGGCTTCATCGTTTGGGGCGACACCTAGGAGGCCACCTGGGGTGAATGCTGTGGTGACTTGTTGAAGCTTTGATTTTTCATGGTTTTGACAAATGGCCACGGTCTCCCTCCCTTCCGAATATCGCCCAGCCGCCACCACAAATAATTTTGCAAACATATCGACCCCCTCGAGATCAACCGGATATCGGCTTGAAACGCGCTAATTCCCGGGGCATAGGAATTTGCAATCGCGATGATCGTCCCCATACACCAAATACCACAATACCCTTGAAAAATGCTACCGAATGGATCCAGCGCGAATGTCTGCAAGGATTAATTGCTAGGATTTGTTTGAATGTTGCAACTAGGCAGCCGTCGTCGACCAGACCTTCCAAGCCCGCATCCGCGAGAATCCGACCGTGCGAAATCGCGTTCATGTCTGCACCTGAAAGAGCACCAAAAATAGTACCGGAAACCGTTTCGTCCGAAGCCCCGGAGGCCCTGGTTTAATTGCTAGGATTTTTTTAAACTTTTGGTTTTGATGGTTTACGACGAAAGGGGGACCACATGGATTTTTTCGGAATTTACCAAAAAATTCGAGAAATTCATCACGCACTTCGATGTGGAGCTGAAAGAGCACCAAAATAGTACCGGAAACCGTTTCGTCCGAAGCCCCGGAGGCCCTGGTTTAATTGCTAGGATTTTTGAAACTTTTGGTTTTGATGGTTTACGACGAAAGGGGGACCACATGGATTTTTCGGACTTTACCAAAAAAATTCGAGAAATTCATCACGCACTTCGATGTGGAGCTGAAAGAGCACCAAAATAGTACCGAAACCGTTTCGTCCGAAGCCCCGGAGGCCCTGGTTTAATTGCTAGGATTTTTGAAACTTTTGGTTTTGATGGTTTACGACTAAAGGGGGACCACATGGATTTTTTCGGAATTTACCAAAAAATTCGAGAAATTCATCACGCACTTCGAGGTGGGGCTGAAAGAGCACCAAAAATAGTACCGAAAACCGTTTCTACCGAAGCCCCGGAGGCCCTGGTTAAATTGCTAGAATTTTTTAAAGTGATCGCATTTGCGCCATTTTGCAAGCAAAGGGGGACCACGTCGATTTTTCGAAAATTCGTATCAGCTCGTCGGGATTTCGCGCTGGACGCGTTCGAACCGGCTTGAAACGCTGATTCCGGGGTGCTAACTCACATGGCTGTAAAATCGCGGATGTGGTTTTATGATTTTTGAAATTTTGAGTTTTGGTGATTTTCGAAGGGGGTACAACAGGGATTTTTCCAAAAATTCAAAAATAGCTCTGACTTCTCGCCAAGATTGTGGGAGTCTTGGAATTCGTGTTCAAATAATTTCGATATTACCTGAGAATGGACAGAAAGGGGCCGCAAGCTGATTTTGGCGGTTTTCGGACTCTCTGCTTGCTTCGTCTCTGAGTCGTCGCCGCACTATCTCGCTTCTCGTTTGCCCTGGCCCGCTATCAACCACCAGCGGTGTGGCCATGTGGGAGTGGTGGAGGGAGGGTGGGTTGGGGCGCTGTGTTTCACATTGGCCGGGGTCCCTCTCGGTCGACCAGCGATAGTGGTGCGGGGAGCCATGGCCATATAGCCGACCAGCCAAGCGACTAGGCGGCGGTGCCATCGCCATGGCAAGCGGGCAATCCATCGAGACCCGGGGCACAATCGCCCCGAGCTCCCGCCGTGCTAGGTGCCCCAATGCCAAAGCGAGGCAAGGGCATAGGCATAGGCTTAGGCATAGGCTTAGGCTTAGGCTTAGCTTAGGCTTGAGCTTAGTTTAGGATTGGGCTTACGGGCAGGCTTAGGCTTAGCTTAGGCATAGCTTTAGCATGACTTTGCCTACCTTCACCATAGCCATAGCTTAGACTTAGGCTTAGTATGCTTAGTATGCTTAGGCTTAGTATGCTTAGGCTTAGGCTTAGCTTAGGCTTAAGCTTAGGATTATGTTTAGGCTTAGGCTTAGCTTTAGCATAGCCTTGGCATGACTTTGCCTACCTTCACCATAGCCATTGCTTAGGCTTAGGACGCTTAGGCTTAGTCTGCTTAGGCTTAGGCTTAGTCTTAGGCTTAGCTTAGGCTTAGGCTTATGTTTAGGCATAGGCTTAGCTTAGGCATAGGCTTAGGCTTAGCTTAGGCATAGCTTGCCATGACTTTGCCTGCCTTCGCCATAGTCTTAGCTTAGGCATAGGCTTAGGCTTAGGCTTAGGCTTAGGCTTAGGCATAGGCGAGCGGGCATCGGGTATCGGGCACAGGCACCCCTGGAGGGGGATGACACGCTAGCCAGCCACTGGCAAACGGGAATGGGGATTGGCATCGTCGGGCGGGGATCGAGGGGGCACCTGGTGGGTGAGCTGACCCGCTAGCCGGGCACAGGCGAATTGGGAACATGGGGGCCCGCAGGATATCAACAACAACGGAATGGTGAATCCAGTTAATACGCGAGCTCACTCAATCACCTAGAGGTTCTTTTTGCATCGTCGAAAAATCCATCCAAAAGCCAAAATCCAGCTTTGGGCAACTGAAGCTTGTAACGACGCGATCAACAAATTATTGAAAATTTGGTTTTTAAACCATCATGAAAAGAACCGGCATGTCCGAAACTATCACCAAAAAATTTCAGCCAAAAATACCAGAAACAACGGAGATACGGTCTTTTGAAGTCAGCGCCTAGTCGAGCTCGGAACTTAGATATGCATGGCTTAATCTTTAATATAAACATATCGACACTGGTAGGATCAACCAGATATCTATTCGGGGCTCGCTCATACTGCGTGGCGCGCTATGTGCACGGGCAACTAGCGGTGTGTGCCACCGCGACCCGGCCTCTCGCGATAGCATGGCTCACCACTAGCCCGCTCGGCCCCCCTCGAATAGCGCCCAGCCACCACTAGCCCATCGAATAGTGTGCCACCGCCACAGTCTCCCCAATAGCGCCCAGCCACCACTAGCCCACCATCCCCCAATAGCGCCCAGCCACCACTAGCCCACCATCCCCAATGCGCCCAGCCACCACTAGCCCACCATCCCCGCAATAGCGCCCAGCCACCACTAGCCCACCCATCCCCGCAATAGCGCCCAGCCACCACTAGCCCACCGCCACGCATCCATTCATGGCGGGTGCCAACTATGCATCGCCTGTGTCGTGCATCGCCCGATTTCTTCGTCGAAGAGTAGAGCAAATGCGGTGTTGAGCCTTGTGTTGTGTAACAGCAGCAGCAGGGCTCCGCTGGCGTTGGCACTACGTATTCGGCGGGAATGTTGAGGAGATGTGAGCGCCCGTTGTGGGCTGTTCCGCCATGGCTCCAAATGGAATATGCTGGCGCTGTATGGCGCCGCGTGTGACGAGGTGTCGCTCGTGAGCGATTCGGTGCTGTGGCTATGAACGTCTGCCCCCGCCACCGGGGGCAGTGTGGCGTGATAGTGAACCAGCGGACCCTCGCCCCAGCCCTAGTGCCCCCAGGCGCTATTGTTGGTCGCGAATAGATATCTGGTTGATCCTACCAGTGTCGATATGTTTATGTTAAAGATTAAGCCATGCATATCTAAGTTCCCACCCTCGCTCGGTGGTACTGTGAACGGCTCATTACAACAGTTGAAATTCGCGTGAAATCCTTCTCAATGGATACTTCTAGTAATTCTGGAGCTAATACAGTGCAGTGCTTCGGCACCATTTATTAGATTCACCAACCACCGGCAACGGTTGTTTCGGTGATGATTCTGAATAACTCGCAGACCGCATGCGCAAGCGGCGGCAATTCACGCAATCAACTGCCCTATCAACTTTGATGGTAGTTTAGTTGGCTACCATGGTGATAACGGGTAACGGAGGATCAGGGTTTGACTCCGGAGAGGATGCCTGAGAAACGGCAACCACATCTAAGGAAGGCAGCAGGCGCGCAAATTACCCACTCTCAATGCGAGGAGGTAGTGACAACACTAACGAGACTGCTTCCTATGGGAGCAGTCATCGAAATGGGTAAAATTCAAACCCTTTAACGAGGATCAATGAGAGGGCAAGTCTGGTGCCAGCAGCCGCGGTA
>JBBGBA010000109.1:0-208954 GCA_038088335.1 Mesorhabditis sp. LJ9110 | reverse complement strand
ATTTTTTCCGGAATTTTATCGAGAACAAACCAGGGTTGAAAAACCGCCTCGCGGCTTTTCAACCCTGGCCCCCTCTTGGGCCTGCGGAAGTCCTCAATTTGCATCCTTCTCCCTGAATTCTAGCAAGAAAAAGGGAAAAAGCTCCGCTGTCTCTTTATATAGGCCTTCCTACTTCCGGCACATGCAAATTCGTCCTAACGAAGAGGTTTTTCGAAATCTCTACAAAAACTTATTTTCTATAGCGAAAAAAGCCAATTTTCTTAAATCTTATATGTGTGCACTCATCTCGGGATCCTTACGCACCTAATGACATATCATACGTACCTTAAAAACCTTCCCTTGAGGCTGTAGGTGCGGTACATACTTACGGAAGTTGCATGCAAATATATACACACACACAGACTATTTTTTATATATTCAAAAAGAAACCAGCCGATTACAGCCGCTTAGCGACTGTAATCGGCTGGCCTTCAGGCTACCCTCCATATTCTACACCGCCACGCTCCTTCCCTACCTTTATCAATACCCACGCTGATGGCTTCAGATACCCCCCCATTACCGAAATCTCCTTCAAAAACTACCTAAATACCTTTCTGATGGCTTCAGATACTTTAAATGATTTAAATAATGAATTAAAATAAATAAAAGGTATTAAACCAACTGAAAAAAAGTTATCTACGCCTAGGGAAAGGATGCGGGGCAAGGGGGGCCCCACTCGTTTTATTAAGGCGCCACTTTCAAAGTTAATTATTTTTATTTAAACAGAAACTTTTTTTTATAATTTTTTGATCAATGAAGGAATTTCTGACCATGCTCTATCCGAATCCGAAGAGGCCTAAGCTCTAGCTCCTTCCCCCTTCGAGTTATAGTTGGCTTCAGACAGACAGACGGACGGACGGACGGACACCACAACAAAATTTTTATAGTTGACCAGGGTTGAAAAGTCGCTTCGCGACTTTTCAACCCTTGCCCCGTCTTGGACCCCATGCTATTCCGCCCTTTGCATAATTGCCCTTCATCCAGAAGGAAAAAAAATGAAAAACAACCCCTTCGGCCTCTTTATATAGACGACCGCCCACTTCCGGTCCATGCATTATTCCTAACAAAGAGGTTTTTACAAAAACCTAAATTTAATAGCGAAAATGACTAATTTTTAAAAACCTGATATGTGTGCAGTCATCTCTAGACCATTGCGCACCTAATGACGTATCCTACGTAGCCTAATACCCGTCCCTTCTTGAGATATCCTCCGGACAGACAGACGGAAGTGGATGCAAAGTGGCACACACACACACACAAACACACAAACACTATTTTTTTATATATAGTAGGATGAGGGAGCCGGGAAAGAATTATGAAAATTCCTCTCCTCTCCAAACCAGGAACGAATCATGGTCGTTCTAGGGAACCTTTTTCACATGGCACTAGAATTCTACCCAAGAAAAACAAATGACGGTCGTGTTGGGCAAGCTAGGACACTCTGGGAAAATTTTTGTCGTATTCCGCTCGGTTAAAGACCGGCGCCGGAAACAATTATGCTTGATATGGAATTGTGCTTTTTGTCACATTTTATGTGGAAATCTTCGTAGCATTTCAAGCAGAAAAAGCCAAAAGCCATGCTAGTGGATGTATGAAATATGAAAAAGGGATTACAGGAAAAGGTTCTATTAATAGAAAAATGGTTTTTAATGCTAATTATGTAGCAAGTAATAACTGCAGGTATGGTCAAGACGGTTAATATGCTTTTCAAATCCCAAAAACCATCTCGATCAACGCAAAAATTGAGGCGTTTTCACACCTAAAGCTGTTAGAACCGGACTGGAGTGTACTCCAATGAATGTGCCAAAAATGATTCTTGGCATTCATATTCATTCACGACAATGATGGCGAAAATAAAAAAGCAAAGTAGGGCTCGGTTTTCTGGTTTTTCACGTGTTGCGCTCCCTCGGGAATGATCATAACGTTTGGGGTGTATGCGGATCTCGCAGATTTCAGGGTTCATCCATGGCCAAAAACGGTCGATTCGTCTTTTGCTTTCTTTAATTAGATCTCTGCTTCGTTTGTACAAGATCCAAGATGCCCTCCAGAATTTAAGTCCACTGATCAGCGGCCAGCGGAACTCCCGGGCGTTATCACAATTCGGAAGCGCAATTTCCGATCGGTGTTCCATCGTGACTATACAAAAAGCAGCTGATTGCGGCGAGACGTCCGGGTTTACGGTGTCAGGCGTTTTACTTTGTCTGACTCGCTGACTTCCTGAATGTACGGAAGGCAGGCCAAGCCAGGTCAGGCCATTCTGCATTTTTTGAAATTTACGGATCGCTAAGGAATTTATAATTCAAATTTTTCCGTGGTTGAAGGGATTTTGCGTGCTGTGGAAATTTTCGACAATAGCTCAAGACGGAAAACGCCAAAATCCCGACGGCAAAACGGCCGACAATCGACAACTCCGGACGGAAAAATGCCGACATCCAAAAACCTCAAAAACCTGTTTAAAACCCTGGCATTGAGACCAATGTGGTGGGCTTTTAGCGTTCGGGAATTTGGCGTGTCGGGATGTTGGATTGTCGGGATTTTGGTGTGTCGGGATTTTGGCATTTCGGGACTATGCTTTAAATTTGCTAAAGAGCTAAACCATATGCTTCAAATACCGCAAGAAAAGATAACCCTTTGGTTACATGATATGAAGTTTCTTTGTTAAGTGGGACTAAGTTTTCCTTTTTTGGATAAAATTTTGTATCGCCATTTTCCTATTTTTTTTAAATCGCGCTGTCTAAAAACCGCAAACTTTCCAGGCGCAATTTGCCCGACCAGTCTAGCCAAAAAGGTCACGAGCCTGTGCTTATCATCTTGGTTTTCTCGAACGCAATCCAAGTATCTAGGCATCCATCATCATCACCGCGGAAAAACCCGCACCAAAAACGGGGTGCCGACCTTGCCGAAAAACTCATACACGAAACATTTCAGTTCTGTGCACAACCCGCACATTTCGTCTCCTTTGAACGGTGATACCGTAACCTCAACCACGATTTTTGATGCCGTTTTGAAGGCTGGCGCTGAGCTGATACAGAAAAGCGCTGTAAATTTTGTCTTTATACTATTGCAGGGCTTACATTATGATATACGTTTGTTCGTACATCTTCGCTTCAACTTTTACGATTTTAATTTCTTGGATTCAAATTTGAAATTATTATAATATCAAATTCGTATTACCGCTGATATGACTCCGGGTTTTCTAGCTGTAAATCAGGGTTTTTGTCTTTTTCCTTCTTTTTTGCGATATCGACGATTTTTGTTGATTGTAAGAGGTTTAAACTACTCGTACCAGGGTTAAAGCCGAATTCCATCCGGAACACAGACATGCAAAACACAGAATGCTAAAACACAGACAGCCACAACGCAGACACGACAAAACGCAGAAAGCCAAATCGCGTGCACCAAATATGCAGAAATCCTGTGCAATTGTCTGCTTGCGTTTTGTGCTGCCTGCGTTTTTGCTGTCTGTGTTTTAGCATTCTGTGTTTTGCATGTCTGCATTTCAGAGTTTTCCCGTTCAAGCTATTCATGAACAAAATGAAAAGCGTTAAAAAGAAAGGCCTTTTCGAGGCCTGAACGCCATTTTGGAAAGATTTGGAGGGCTAGAGAAAATGTGCTTAGTTGCCTTTTTTGCCTTTTCATTTTTTCCATTTATGTATTCTTATCGAAAAGCGAGCACGCGTTTATAGAGTGGGGCAGTAGAGTAGATTGTCTATTTTGCGAAAAATTAGAATTTTCGAACTGAGGTGATACGTCGCGGAATATTTTTCGTTACATAAATCGGTAGATCAGGCGCTTATCATTTTCTTAAATCAAAGATCCTCTGGCCGGCCCTGGGAATTTTTTTTCTTATGAAATCGGCTGCGTCTGCTGACCACATTTTTAATGTTACCATATCGAGATCCGGGAAGTTGCGGTCCATGGACTTTCAGACATAGCACTTTTACCCTGGATACAGTGATTGATATTAGGACTAAAAAATATAGGTCTCAAGCAACGGTGAGAACTGATAGCCTCCCGCTCATTTTTTTCGGAGAAATCGCAACAGTATCTCGCGCGCTTTTTTCGTGAGCTCGGTTCCCATTTATAAACACCCGGATCGTCTCGATCAAGACACACAGCGCAGACACCTTACAGATGCGCGAGACGTGGATTAACCGGAGTGGCGGGAAGGCTGTGAATTTCCTGGATGAGCAGGTATGTAAAACAAATTCAATGATGGAAAAAACGAAGCTTTAGATAGCGTTGTTCCCGGAAATCTCGGACTTCGAGTTGTGCCAGAAGATTGCAAAGTATCGAGATGGAAAGGTATATTTAGGTTGAGTGTGGAGAGCTACCCGGCTTTGCTTGGCAGCTCCTTTGAAAGTCCAGTTTATTCAAATTAACATGGAAAATCTATAATTAAAAACAAAAATCCAGTAAGATCAATCATATGGCTCATAAAATAAAAATAAAATAATGCGGACCAAAAGGTTTTACACCGGCTTCTAGGAAAATAAATAAAGTCCGGTTTCAGGACAACAAGAACGGCTTCATGCTCTACAACCTCGATCGGGTAGTCAACAGAATTCAGCCCTTTTACGCAGTCAAAGTGAACGATAACATCCTACTACTAGAAGTCATGAACCGCCTGGGATGCTCGTTTGATTGTGCGAGTCAAGGGGAAGTTGAAAAGGTAGCGACAAGATTTACAGTAATACTAACATATGTAACGGATATCAATATTTCTCGTATAATAAGTTCAAGCCATTGTAGTGATTCTATTTTCTACCTACCTCAGACTGGAATTTTTTTAGGTTCTCAGCCTCGGCGTCGAACCAGATAGGATAATCTTTGCGCATCCCGCAAAAACTGTAACTGCCATAAAGGTAAGCAAATATGATGTTAATATAAAGATGTTTTTAGTATGCAAAATCAATGGGCGTCGAGCTGCTGGTAGTGGACTCTTTAGAGGAATTGATGAAACATCACAAACATTTTCCTAATTGCAAGTAAGTTCAAATTTTAACTATTAGTATCTCTCCCGCTCTCTCTCTTCCTCTCTCTCGCTCTCTCGTTTTACACAAGTTCTCTAGAACAGTCCTTCGAATAGCAGCCTCCAGCGGAGATGCAAAATTGGACTTGAGCCAAAAATTCGGAGCCGACTCGCTAGATGAAGCTCCTGAGATTCTGAGGCTAGCGGCCGAGCTGGGAATTCCGGTTCATGGGATAAGGTATGAAATATCAAGACCTGACTATCAACGTTTCCGATCGTAGTTTTCACGTCGGCTTCGGCTGCGATGATCACAGGGCGATACCGAAGGCATTGGAAAATGTAATGGAGAGCTTCTAACAAAAACTATAAAGATGTTCAGGCACGGAGTTTGACGATACTGGGCCGAAGCCTAGGGCTTGAGATGAAAATGGTCGACATCGGGGGTGGATACTCTGGGACCAGCGAAGAGAGCTTTAAAAAGGTATGCCGTCGTTGCGAAAAAAAAAACTTTATTGAAAATGAGAGCAGAATAACTAGAGTTTTTAATATACTATCTTTCAGTGTGCGGCCTCTGCAATGCCATGCCTTGAAAAATTAACAAAGGAACTGGCCGTCCGATGCGTAGCCGAGCCTGGCAGGTACCGTACTGTCTCGTCTCGCTTGATCGTGTTTTAGCGCTTTTCCATCATCTTTTCTCGAAAATTCGTGTTTACATTCAAACCGGGAAATTACAGTTTCTTCGCCTGTCCGGCAGCGACGATTTGCGCCAATGTGCAGCTAGCAAAAGAAGTGTCGCTAAAAAAGATTACCGGAAACGGTAGGACTGTTGTGTACTGTTCTTCGCCGCGCGATTACGCTATATGAACCTTATTTTTTAAATTATTTATAATCCTCAAAACAGCGCTAGACCAAGGTAGCCAAAATCTGGAAATTTGCCCTAAAAAATTGTTACACTTTTGTAAATTTTAATTTTCCATTTTTTGAGATTATTGTATCGTCTGCTCAATAACTATTGCTTCAGATGATGACGATTCAAAACGCGGTATGGAATATTACATCACGTCCACAATATTCGGAGCATTTGTATGCGTGCTGTGGGATTATTTGGATGCTCCTGGACGGCCGCTATTTGTAAGTTTCCGGAAATTTGGGTCAAGCTATGCTAAATCTTTCCGAATTTGTGCCACAATTCTAATGGAAAACTTTAGCCTAAAAACGCTCCGGAAATGATCTCGAGGATATGGGGGCCGACGTGTGATTCCAAAGACAAGATAGAGGTGAGCGTTTGAAATAAAGCTTAACTTTGATTTTTTTAATTGCTTTATAATGCAACAATTAATTATCTTTGCGTTTTGGACTTATTTTTAACAACAATTTTTCTAATTCACACGTTTTTTAGACAAATAAGTCAATGGAAAGGCTAACGACGGGCGATTGGATATTTTATGATTTCAAAGGCGCCTATACGTAGGTGTTTAACGGAAACTTTTTGAATTTATTTTATTCTAGACAAGTCTGTGAATCTCCATTTAATGGTTTTCCACATCCGGATCGTTTATATTGCGTCACGGAGCATGTTTGGTAAGCTTGAAAACGCAATTCAAAACCATGTCGTATTTTCAGGCAATTAATGCAAGAAAAATCGCCGACGGAGGTGAACAATAACTACGAGAAGCTTTGAAAATAATATTGCAAATTTCTAAAAAAATTTGAGGATATAAAATTAATGTATAGCATCAGTGGCAGTCTATCGCTCTATCTATCGTTCTCTCGATCTCTCTCGCTCTCCTCTCGCTAACTCTCGGGCTCTCTCCCTCTCTCTCTGTCTCTCTCACTCCCGTTCTCTCTCTCGCTGTCTCCCTCTCTCTTGCTCTCTCTCTATTCAGATATGTGGTTTGATTTAGATCATTATTTATCAATCAAGAATTTTCGAGGTCTGGCGGACGTTCGGCAGCGTGAGTGTCCAACCGGCAGTTGTCGCAGTAATTCTCAAAAATGGGTTATACAATTTTTTCCGCAGTAAGCGATACCGGGAGGAACTTGAGCTTGCCAAGCGTCATTCGGGCCCAGCAATCCGTATCCCAACAATATTTGACCCATTCCAGGCAGCTGGAAAAGATACGGGGTTTTTGGGGGTTTTTTTTTGAAGCGGCTGAGCACGATCTGCCATACTAAAAAAATTTTCCCGAATTTTTTCGATGGTTTTTGTATGTAAAAATGAGCAACCCACCCTGGTGAGACCGTGGTGACTTCCGTCCAACAGTCCCGTCCCGATGACCTGTTGGTAAAGGTGGAAATTTTTCGAAAATGTTGAAAATGAGCGCGTCGCTTCGGGCCAGGCCCATCGAGGTTAGCGTGTAGAACAACCCATTATGAAGTGATCCTCGAACCAGTTTTAATGCTCCGCTGCGCTCGTTCCAAACGGCGTCAATGGTGCTTCAGTCGATCATAAGAAAATTTGCAGCTAGCACCATCCAGCCCTGACCACCATGGTGGTGAACGGCCACGGCCCGCGGTTTGTTGTAGAGCTCAATCGCATCGTTTTGCTAAAAAATTTTAGGAAAATTACAGCTTGGACGTGGCCTACTGTGATAATTGTGTACGGCGTCGATCCGGGCCGGCTTGCGTCATTCCTTGCAGTCCGATAGTCTGAAAATGCTTGAAAGTCAAAGTTGTTAGCAGTCAGCAGTAGCTAGAAATGTAGATATGACAGCAATTCCGGAATCCGAGCCTGAATGTTTTATGCAATTTGGCGCGGATCAGCTATGGTGATTTCCACGTAACTTAATTTTCGCAAACGCAAATTTCCAAAGTAAGGCTGGAAAGCTAAAAATCAACGAACCTTACGTCGTCTTTGCCGGTGAATCCTCTTAAATAACGCCCCGGCAGCAAGTCCAGGAAAAATTTCCGCACGCAAGCGCCGGTCGTCAGATGCTTCGCTCGTCGTTCTCGATGCAAATCCGTTGTGCTTCTGATTTTCCAATTTTCTTGGAGGCAATGTCGGAATTTCAGTATCCCGATATGGGCATGGGGCTTCATTCCTGTCAAACCCCTCAAAATTGGGCAAGTAGTTTCAAATACTTTCAGTCGTAGAACTTGAATAGGGGACGACTCCTCAAAGAAATCGTCGGGTTTTGGTAGAATTCCCCGAGCTTGAAACGTGAACCTAAAGCAAAGTCAATATAATTCAGATACAGCATCGAGGGGAGATAGAGAGGGCGCAAGGGAGAGAGAGAGAGAGAGAGAGAGAGAGAGAGAGGCTGGGAGAGATAGCGAGAGACAGAGAGAGGGGAGGGAGAGAGAGAGAAAGCGAGAGAGAGATAGACATAGTGAGAGCCAGAGAGAGAAAGAAAGAGAGAGAGAGAGAGAGAGAGAGAGAGAGAGAGAGAGAGAGAAATTAAAGTCTGTCGTTTCATATTCTGTGAGAAGAAGTCAGCGGTTGTCGAGCAGCAAAATGAGACATCAGTTTCGAGGCGGGCCTGTCATTTCCTATCGATTTCTCCGCATTTGTTGTTAATTTTTGAATGACTCGCTAGACGCGAAGAGGCGCCAGGCCCGGGCAAATCGGAGATTTTTGTAAATTACAATTACAATACGCTAACATGTCGTGGAAGAATGAGTGGACTACATTCTATTTGTTATACCTATTTCGCTAATGACGCCAACATACTGCCCATAATTACCGGATTGCCTCTGATTTTAATTACGGGGGGGCGGGGTATATTTTTCAAGAAACTTAAACATAAACGGTTTTGACATTTTTTGCTTATTGAAAGCAACTTCGGAAAAAAATTTTAAGGCGGTCTATATTAGACTAGACCAGGGTTGCCAAAGCCGCTACTTCACAAAATTTATTCCATCGTCCGGCGCACATCCAGCGTCCTGCGCCTCCCCATCACATCCGGGTCCGGAGTGCGAAACACCACCGACGTGTCCTGTTTCCTGGCCAAAAGTTTGCGTATACCTTACGTTATGAAACCTACTTTCTAATACCAAACGTATTTACAAGGAATTTTCGATATGGATCCGTAAATAATAGGATGGAAATGGATGAGATCGTCGCGTGGCAGCTGTTGCACCAGAAGGCAAAATTCAGGATAGCTGAAGGGAATTACATCTTTCAAAAATGTAATTTAGCTTAGTCCAACGCTAACAATGATAGCATCCTAAGATGGCGTTAATCTAAATCAAAATACGAAAAACATACCAGGATCGATAATCCACCGCGCCACCTGGACCAGAGCAAATAGGCCCCAAGGGCATAGGAGCGTCAAATAGGGGATAGTCAACTGAAGACGTTTTGCTTCGATCTCAATCCAACGACAAACATGAAGAATTAGTGCCTTCATCAGCTTCTTTTGCAGCCGCCTGCGTGGCCGTCCAGCATCCAAAACGAGTGGGCTATCATGAAGCCTCCCTGCAATTTTTACGCTCTATCGATCTTGTGGGGGACAATTTGGAAAATTCGCTTTTAACGCAAGTTTTTATTACCGTGCCGTTTTTATAATATATACAGGGGCGTAGCCAGAAAAAAATTCGGGGGGGCCCCAAAAAAATTTTTCCGAAAACTCAAAAGAATTAACGAGAAAACAGCGCCGCAGGCGAAAAATTTTGGAAAAAAGGTTATATAGCAGTAAAAACGTGTAAAATAGCGCCGCAGACAGGAAAATTTTTGAGAAAATAAAAATCATAAGGGTCCCCCCTTATCAAATTTTCGGGCGCCGGCCGATTTCGGGGCGGGGCCGGGCCCAGGGGCCCACCTTACGCTACGTCCCTGAATATATATATAACATTATTTCGAAGTCGAATTATATTTGTTAATTTTTGATCCTCTCTCCAATGGCCTTGAGAAAAACCCGAAATTTTAGTACACTACACACAATCCGTTAACTAACAAACCATACAATTCCCCTCTAATATCATCAGCAACGCTATTAGGCAGGCATTCATCTGCAGCGTGAGCCCAGTAAAGGGATAAATCCCGGTCGCATCTCCGGCAAAAAGATCGGAGCGCTCGAGTACGAAGCTGTACTCTGGGTATCGCTGAAACATACAATCTCGCCCGCCTTACACATCGACGATACCTGTAAAATGCCCTCTGTGATTGGGCCAACACCCAGCTCAACCCTTCCAAGGGATAACGTGTGCACAAACAGGCCGTCATAGAATATAAAATGCCCGACGAAAATCAGCACGATCAGCGGGGTTGGGATCCTGAAGAAGGTGTTGAATCAAGCGAGGCGCCAACTCTGTAAGTAGGGGAAAAGTTCTTGGCTTAGTGTTTAGTGGGAAAACGGATCACATGGAGTGGTTTTTAAAAGATATTGGATCGGTTCCAAAAGGTATTGGATTTGTTGCTGTGACATTTCCCCGTTTACAGAGCTCGACGTTCTGAACAAAACCTATATTTCCAGAGTCGTTCAACGCCTACAGTTTCGACGCAAATTTGCTCGTTTTTTCTCGGGATTTCAAGCTCTAGCGCTGCTGTGGCGCAGATGTCAATCCTTACCGGAGAATATGGCCTGCTGGGAGAATCTGGCGATGTCGATAGACGAGACATTGGGTTGTGGCGAAGACGAGGTGGAAGAACAGCACAGCACCGACTCCCTAAAGTCATTTTTTAATTGAGATTCATTAATTGTGATTGTTGTAAAACTCCTTTTTTTAAACATCGGCAATTCAGCCCGTACGCAAAAAATATTAGTAAAATTGAGCGAAAAAGACAAGGATTTCAAAAAACACACAAAGCAGCTTTTGGACTCGACTTTACGAATTTTTGATAGGTGCCTACATTTTGAGAGTGGGGGGGGAGTGTTACGTAATCCCCTAAATATGATCTCCACTGCTAGTCTGCTCCGTGAATCCCTTTCACCTGGCGGCACAATTCATTCTAGCTTTGTCTGATTAGCATTGAAATGAGGAGACCAAGAGTATACCTGAACGGCTTGAAATAAAAAGTGGCCGTGAATGAATTTAATTTTATCATCATGATCATAATGTTTATTTTTATTTTTTCAGTGTATTTTGGCGTAAGTGTCCTTTATTCATATGTGCTTATTTCGGCAGTTTCATACGTCCCCGTCTCTTCAGACCGTGATTTTTCCCGGCCAGACGGTAGCCCCGCTTCTGCAAAAAATAGCCGCGTTGCTTTTAAGTAAGATATGAAACCCGAAGAGTTGACTTTTAGGAAGAATGAAAAAGTAACCCGACACAGACGTATCGTTTGGAACGGTAGGTGCACCAGACGAAATCGCTTGAAAAGGTGAGTTTGCAACAAACTTCAAAACCATCTTTTTATTTTAACACACCATTTTATAGCGGATTTAGGTAGTATTAAGGAGCGTCCTTTGCATCTGATTAACGGCTAAGTCCGGTGCTTTTGCTTGGCGAAATTTAGGAAAATTAGCTCGTATGCAATCCCGCAACCAAAAGTTTTTTCGAATTGGCTTTTACCATAACGTACTAAGATAAAGAGATCATTTTGAAGATCGTTGCCAACTCGCTGTTAACGGGCTTGCGAATGGTATAAGTATCCTCGTAATTGCTTACCTCCATTGATGCTGCGGGAGTAACTTTCCAAAGCCGGCAAATCCCCGTACTTACCAAGTGTCGTCATGCCGTCAATCGGCGTAGAAGCTTATAGTTTGCAAGGTTAGTAATGTAAGCAATGCAATAAAGATGTAAGCTGTCTTAAAAACGCATACCTTCCTTAATTGAGCTTGCATAACTTTTTCGAAACGTTGATGTTGGATTAAACATCTTTCTATCCGGCGGCATCTGGCCATGGTAATTGCCTGGAAAATTGTTTTTGTTGTAATTTGTAGAGGTGGAAATAATTTATGAGCCCTATTTTTGTTTGCTAAAATCGAACCTAGGCGTACGCGTCCCTATTCGCATTACGTCAACAACTTGGTTTTAGGGCTACAAGGCATGATTTAATGATGAACAGTGTTTTGAAAAAGATCAGTTCGTGGAAGAGAGAGAGGGAGAGAGAGAGAGAGAGAGATAAAGAGAGAGAGATAGACAGAGAAGGTGTGAGAGAACCGTAAAAAAGAACGCAGCCGTTATTTATGTAGTAGCATTCGATTTTGCATAGAAATTAGCAGGAAAGTAAAAGAGCCGATTTCGGGACAAATGATACTGAGAATTCCTTAATCGTAATTTTAGCAATTTTTCATAATCTAAATCATGCTAACATATCGTCATACCTTGTCCGCTCTTTAGGACCGCCCTCAATCATCATCCTACAATTGAAAACCAGCCCTCTATTTCTTCTTGGTTTTTTCTTCGGTGAACAGCGAAGCCTTGTTATCAATTTTCTGGACTACCAAACGGATTACTCGCAGTGAACTGGGGACTTGTAGCGATTTTTTTCATCTTTTACTTGAGTTTTCGTTTTTCGATATTTTTGCACTTGTTTTTGCACAGGCAGGCTTGCGTGATCGGCCTTGTATTCTGTGCATGTTAGCGCTTGGGGGCGGCTATATCCGCTCAACTTTATTAAGATACTTTTCTTAACGTCGTAAGTATGCTTGCCATTAATTAAGACCTTCTTGGCGCTTATACATTTGAAGCCATGCTCCTTGATTTTAACCTCTTTCGTCCGTTTCTTTCGCACATGCAAAGCATTCACCTTTTTGCACCGGGAGATGGAAGCAACGTCGGTTTGCTTCAAAGCAGAAGGTCGTGTTTGGAGGTTTGGTGCAAGTCTTTTCCTCAGTTTAAGAGCCGCTACGTTTGGACGTTTGGCACAAGCGGACGTTTGTTCTTCGGGCTTTTCTTGGATTTTTTAAGCGCGTATCTCGGTCGCTTTGCAAAATATTTTCGACGTGCACAAATCGTTTTACCTTTTTCTATGCAAATATCGAATTTTTGAGTTCTCCTTTAACCGGTGCAGCACAATTTTTTACATCAGCAGTCCTGGCAGTCGGAAGCACTTATCAAGAACTGCTCGTGGGGTTGGCTTGCATTTAAGGACCAAAACTAGATTTGGATTCGACCAGCTGCCTCTTCATTTCCTTTTAGCAAAATGGCAGACTTGCTGCAAAAGGTTCCTCCGAGTTTTATTTTCGATTTGCGCAGCTTCTTCTTATTATATCTTCTGGGCATGAAACGCTGTGGGTATAAGGTATTTTGGTTATGAACTTGCATGAAGTAAATCTTTTTCATACTTCAATCATACTTCAATCGGTGCTTAACGCCAATTGAAAAAGTTTTCAAAATCTTTTGCATGCGTTTTGGCACTTGACTGATTGGATGGCTTTGAATAAGCCATTGAATCTTGGTAGAACTGCTCAAGTTTTAGGTATGAATCTAAACGAAAGATTTGGAATATTATAAGGGAGCACGAGCGTGAGAAAGAGAGAGAGCGAGGAAGAGGGAAAGAGAGCGAGAGGGAGTGAGGAAGTGAGAGCGAGATAGAGAGGGAGCGCGAGAGAGAGAGACAGCGCGAGAGACAAGAGAGCGTGAGACATAGCGCGAGAGAGACGCAAACGCTAATTAATTCCACATCGGCACGACATCATGTAGCAGAAAAATACAAAGTGCCAAATGGATAAGGTGAGCCGGCGGCAAATGGTTGCATCGTGGTAAAGCGCTGACTGGAATTGTCTATTGATTTGCGCCGTTTTTTGCCTCGAGCCGAAGGGCTGGCAGAGAAGTGAGAGGTTTCAGGGAGAAAACGCGTCTTAATGGCATCGTGATAACGTTTTACAGCATTTTATCGTAAGGAGAGCGAATGAGAGAGAGAGAGTGAGAGAGAGAGAGGGATTGAGAGAGGGCGAGAGAAAGAGCGAGAGAGAGAGAGTGATTGAGAGAGAGCGAGACACTGTGTATACGTTCAGTGTGAAGCTCTTCGATGTCTTCATTTGTTGCGATTGTTTTGGTTTTCTACATTGTGGTTTGTTCAGCGATAATTTTTGAGCGTATCTTTATCATTAATCTCTTGAAATATGAATATATAAAGGTATTTGCCTTTTCCCTATTCCAAAATTGAGCCTCGGATCGTCGGTTTCAACATTGTTCCAGCGTCAGGCCGATAAACTCCATCAGCGTTGCTGCCGGCTATTGAAGTCAAGCCGAGCCTGAAAAATGATGACATTTTATTGAATATTACAAAAGATTAAAATACAAATATTTTCACTTTTTCAGTCCATTTTTCATACATTTTTTACCAACATTCAAAAATCTTCGAAAAGTGGCATAAATTTTTATGGTAATTTTACGGTTCATGGTAATTTTGATCGTGGTGCTAAACGAAAGTTCGTTATAATGGTTTACTAGTATAATGTCGAAAATCATAATGTCGAAATTTCATAATGTCGAAATTTCAAAATGTCGAAATTTCATAAAACCGGAATTTTATAATGTCGAAATTTTCATTCGATATGATGAATTTCGATATTATGAAATCTCGAAATTATGAAGTGTCCACATTTTGAAAATAAGTGCATTATGTTCAGGCCCGTAGGAAGGGGCAACTGGGCAGTTGCCCCCAAATCGGCCGAAGGCCGAAAACTTCATAAGGGGGGACCCTTATGATTTTTTTTCGTGAAAATTTTTTTGCCTGCGGCGCTTTTTATAGTTGTTTTAAGACTGTTTTTACTGTCATAGCCCTAAGTTTTTCAAAATTTTTTGCCTGCGGCGCTGTTTTTGATAGTTTTGATACACTGCCAAAAAATTTTTTTGGGAGTTGCCCCCCCCCCCAAAAAATCGGGGATCGCTACGGCCCTGATTATGTTGTATGGCTGTACCGGATTAACGGGAAAAGTTGTTTTCTCCCAGTGAACCCCTCGCCCCCCCCCCCCCCCCCCCGCTAACCGTCCAGTCCAAGATTTGCCTAGAAACAAAGGGTGCCGTGCAGCTCAAACCTTGATTTGGCGGTAATTTGGCAATATCTGGTTAAAATCCAATTCCAATTTTTCAGTTTTAGGAAGTAAAAACCAATTTTAGAAGAATTTTGGTGGTTTGGTAATCCATTAATTCTCAAAAAAACCGGTGGCTGTGACTTACTGTCAGACCATCGCGAAGTTTCACCACGCAGTTTTTTCACTCTGGCTTGGATTTAATCCTTCCAAAGATTTCCGCCCAATATTTTTCGGCAATTTTGATGACGTCCGTTCTTCCTTCTTCTGCTTGAAAATCCTCATCTTGTTCAATAAAGCATTTCAGGAATATCAGGCTGTACGTTTCGATGCTTAAATTTGTAGTAGCATCGCGTTTTCTCATGATCTGGGAAATCTCGATTTTTGGAAGCCTGCTTTGCGTAGGTGTCCAAATAATCCATTAGATACGGTGCCGACCTTAGCCTGTTTTTTTAAGCGCACTGGTAGAGAATTCATCTTTTCCTTTCTTGATTTTCCTTGCTGACATTTTTCCCTTCGCTTTTCTTCATTTTTTCCTTGACTTTTTTAAGGGTTTTCGGTATTCTTAAAGCTTTTTGGGGATGATTTAACTTGCCCTTCGGCTCGCCTCCCATCCTTTGGTGACCTTAAACTTTAGTAGCAACACATTTTTCGAGCACGTTTTTTTCCGAGCACCAAAACTAGTTTATCAGGCCATCTTTTATCATTGCCGGCCAAATTGTCCATCGAATAGTGCTCGGCTCTTTACTTTTCTATTTCATTTGGGCTTCACCTTTGCATAAACCATCGCTATTGCCATAGTTACGGTGAGCGACTGTGCGGTCGTTGTGCATTGTGTAGCTTCCGGTTTCGTTCAGGGCCAGAATTGCGCATGGTGGATTCAATTGCAGTGCTGATCATGACAAACATGTTAATGGGACTCTTCGTAAAAAAGATGTACTTGAGTTCCATTTTTCTTTCCTCCTCTTCGATCTTTCTTGATTTGTCTTTAGGCTATGTGTTTTTATTTCCACATTTTTCTGATTAGCTTACTTCGTTGTAAATCATAGTGGTAGATTTGATGGAGATCATGTACATATCCACACACTGTTCCGAGGGTCCAGAAGCCTGGCGACGAATGTTGATAAAACCTGTCAAATCAGGGCTTGCCCGGGATTGATTGTGGAGCACGGATCCTGTTCGCATGCGGCGTAGGTACGGCACGCGTCGACAAAAAACGGCCCGGGTTCCGCAGCTTCCGGTTTCGTTCGGTGCTTAGACTTGTGCGTCGGCTTCGTTTCTAATCAAATTGTGCTATATTTGTGCAGGATTAATCGGAAATAACAGAGGCTCTTCGGCGACAGCATTGTTTTTCCAAAGTTTTTTGCATACATTTTTCTTCTTGGAATTTTAATCCATGTATTAGATTTAATAGCGCTTTCAAAGTACTTCCTTCTTGCACTTCTAGGCCACAGTTCGTCATTGCTGTCCAAAGGCCGGGAACGAATGTTTCAAAAATCTGTTGAACTCGAGCTTGATCGATAGTAGGGTATTGTTTGGGACTCCTACGTTTTGGACTATCATTTTATTAAGAGCAGCCAAATTCTGATCTGTTGTGGCCATTTTTGATTTGTTCACCGGATCCATCACCAACAAACGCTTCGAATGTACTTAGGTGCAACGCGACGTTTGCCCTAGCAATCGTCTAGAACTCACAGTTGTGCTGCCCAAGCTGGCTTTGAAATTCGGGGCTTCGCGTTGCGTTTTGACGTCCGGACGTCTGGAGGCCAATGCGATAGAAATCTGTCGAATCGCGGCTTGCCGGGGTTGATTGAGGCGTACGAATTTCGGACTAACCAGAAGTTGACAAGGATATGTTGTCTCTAATGCGCAGGAAAAATTTAATTTATCGCTGCCAGTGTTGATTTTTGTGCCAGATTCCTTCAAGAAATTCCATTCTATTTAGGTGGTGAATGTCCTCTTGCAAGGGGAATTATCTAGAGATCAAAGTTGCAACCTGCAGCATCGTTTTCGACGTAGCTTCGAAGGGGCTTCCCTTGGCATTTTGAAAGTTTAGCGTTGGCTCCCTCTTAATTTGGAGATGTCCATGAGATAGTCGCTTTAATAGATCTTCTGGTAATTTTCGGTTTCTTTTATTCCTCTTTAGCTGACGTGAGTTTTTAGCTTTTGCTTAGCTTTAGCAGTTTGTCGTGGTCGAAAGCCTCATGACTTTTACTGTTTGGGCAGGTATTTGCGAGCGAGTATTGACCACAGCGTCCATTTTTTTTGTGATTATGCTTGATGAAAATCATACCGCGATTGTTGAACGAAATCGCTGGATTTTTGGCAGAATTTCCCGAGGATGAGCTGTTAATCTGAATTAGTAAAGTGTCTAAAAATTTAAAGAATACACTTAGGATTGAAAAAAAGGAAAAAAGAAAATAAAAAGTTTAGCCCTCGGTGAAGTCATAACGAAGCTCGAGATCGTTAAAATTTGTGCTTTTTCATGCTTTCATGCTCGAACATTACCTAAATTTTTTGTCTAAATCAAGAAATACATAACGTCTTAATGAAGCACTATTCACAAAGCTTAATAGTGGGTTTCGTCAAGCTCAACGGTATTCCAATTAAAAGAACTATTGAAAAATCTAAAAAACTTGATCTAAAACCAATGATTTTGTATTTTTCAATACAAATAGTACAAATAATAGTATAGTAAAAAACTGAGAGACCGTAGAATATCGAAGCCGGATAATAAAACGAAAAAGGTTGGTTCGGCGCTTGGACAAACCCCCTACCCGTTAATTCGAAAGTAGCAATATTACGTAGCAAGTTTTCGCAAGTCTAATGCCATGAAATCGAGCTCAAAGATTTTTGGTTTTAAAACGGTTGGTAGCATCAAAAATAAAAAGGAAGTAAAAGTGAACGTTTGCTAGGTATAAATTCACCTCGGTAAATTCTACAAGAGCACCCGCAAGGCGTGACGCATTGACCCTTTTTGTATGTCAGCCAATCGGACGCAAACCACGCGCCAATGAGTAAGAGGTGCCTGAAAGGAAAGGTGCTCCATACAGCAATTCTTTACGTTTTTTCTACCTCTTTCACAAGCTTTACAGGGATAGGGAAGGCCCCGTAGATCAGGGCCGATCTACAATTGGCGATTTGCAAACCGAAAACGCTAATGCAAAATACGGGGTAGGTAGTGGGCTAGTGTGAGGGATTAGAGACGATTTATGCTCAATGTTAAGTTAAATTGTAAAGTTGAGTATACGTTTAATTGTAATAAGTGTTAAGTTAGTATACGTTTAATTTAATCGTGCTTTCCTGATCTCTTTAAGCCGTAACAGTGCGTTGCGAAGAAAACGACCCATCGGAATGGCAAATTTTTCATGCAAATTGGCAAGTTTTTGGGTGCAGTTTATCAGATGTTTAATGATTTATTGATGTGGGCTCTAGATTAAAACGCTTTACGAACATAGTGTTCTTACGATCAATCTTGCTTAGTTGTCTAATTTTGATCGCTTCATCGTGGTTGGCGAGATGAACTATTATTGTGGCACCACTAGCAACTTCCTTAGAGGCGCAAACCTGAAAAAGTGTTCTTTTTTGTGGATACAGCAACGAAATTTTGATAACGAGCCGTCTTAAATTTCCTAAATCTTAAAATAACTTAACTTTTAAAATTGAACCAATTCTTTATTCCATTAAAACTCATTCCAAAGAGAAGTTTTGCTACCCGGAGGCTCCAAAATTATGTTACTGGTTTTGGATTTTTAGGGGGACCTAGATTAGCTAATTTCTAATAATCTGACAAAAGAGCCGAAACTTTCAAAATCCCAATCTTCCGCAAGTTACAAAATTATACACAGAATCAGCAAACAATTCCGCCCAAGGTAGGCTTGGACTCAAACGGAATTTGCAGTGCACTTAAAAAAACTTTAAAACAAAAGGGTTTTAAAACTTTAATCAATGCTAACCTATAATTGGCCCCAAGCCAACCGGAAATGCTAATTCAAAAAATGGGCAGATGGTGAGGCAAGGAAGGAGGGAGCAGAGAAATTTATTCTAACTTTTAGAATCAACGCCCGTTTCATGCTAATTTTATCTGGGTCTTTTTGATCCCTTTTGAGAACCCATTACAGTAAAACTCTTAAGTACCAAGCCCAAAAAGGAACCAACCTCCGGCAAACATTTGGATTCTGGGCCAAGCGATCTCCGACGCATTCTGTTTGGGCGCATAGGCGGCCGATGAGGGTGACAGTAGTCTCTCGTAATTGTATATTATTTACGTCTAAACACCTGTCGCACCATTTGTGCCGTTGTGAGAAAAAGGTGCCGTTTGTCGTGCCGTCTAATTCTGTCGTCGCCATACAATTTTGGAGTTTAGCACGGTTCTCGTTTTGTGAAAAAGTCTCTTCGCTCGCGTACCGTACTCTTCGGGATATTGTCCGTGATGCCATCCTTGAGCCGGCTTGGCAAAATATACACGTTTTTCCGTGTTTTCTTTGCGATTCGTTTGCCTTTTCGTCTCGAGAATACGCCAATAGTAAAGAAAAACGTCCTTCAAATTCGTCGGGGGGTTTTAGCTCGGTTTATTCTCTTCATTTCTTCAAAAATAAATGAAGGTCTCGGATCCCCATCGTGCAGAGCTCTCCTACTTTGATGAGAATACCGCACAGAGAGACCCAATAGAGAGGGCACGCTCCTTTCGTTCGCATCTCGTGAGAATTCGCAAAAAGTATATTTCGATACTTATCAGCTTCTGAAGACTTTTCGATATGAGCATCCGTGTTGGTATCGACGTTTCCGTTTGGAGAATGTTGCCGTATAGGTTGTAACATTCTTATTTTTTCAGGAAATCTCGTTGTTCCTCGGCACGCTTTCGGTTTCGAACAACGTCCGACTCGGCTTCCCAGCGGCTTGAAAAATTTCCACGATGTTTTCGTATTTTCCTTTATCGATCCATTTTCTTCCTTTTTCTCTTTTATCTTTTCCGATCCAGGTGCCGTTTAGATTTGCGAATAGGCTGGTACAAATTTTGTTTCCTCGTTCCTTTGGGGTTTGGACAATCGCGGGATTTGTGCACTCCTTTGGCGTGGCACCAGCAGCAGTTGCCTCTAAAGGGACGTCCGGAGTTTTTTGCGTTGATTGATGTTTCGTTCCTGAACGACATCCGAGATGACGAGTACCTGTTGGGTCAGCCGTTTCTGGGCGTCCGGTAGTGTTTCAGTGTCGTCATCTGTGGACGCCTTGCGCTTCTTCTCGTTGTGATTTCCTTCCATGCGGTTGGTGATTTTTCAGGCGATGCTTTCTGAAACGCTGTATTGATTGAAGCGCTGATAATTTTCAGAATGTATGGAAAAACGGCCTTTTTCGCTATCGATAGTTGCGGGAATGATTTACTTCATTTTTTGGTTGAGAAACCGTCGTTAATTCGCGAATTCTCCGCGTTGAGTGTAAAATTTTTGTCAAGCGTGACAAAAAGCTCCGGACTCCAGCGCAGGCTGCCGTCTGGGTCGAGCTTATCCTTCGTTTCATCCGTTTTCTTTGTTGACTTTCAATCTTGCAGCCATATTCACAAAATGAAGTTTGTCTCGAAAATTGGCTAGCGTGAAGGTTTCCTTGTTGGATCCCTTGTTCTCCAGATCTCGGTGGATTTCCTAATCCCCACAATCAAAGACAAATATCGATAGAGTCGATACCCAGATCGTTTCCGTCTTATCCAACCCTTTTACATTTTTCAACTGGACACGTTTCGCATAGCCACATCCGGCTGGAATGTGGCATTACGGAACAGCTGGTAGCTTCGAATAATTCTTTAATGCTCAAACTCTGCTAATTTCTGACGATTTTGCACATTCGTCACCCCTTGCTGTTGCTTTTCTTTCTAATCCGTCTCCTCTAACTTAGCAATTTTCATAAATTGGGTATTTCCGGTGGACATTAGCCGTATGATGAAGGCTTCTGCTCGATGGTGCCAAATTCTGAAGCCTGGTCCCCAGTCTATAGTCAGTCAGGCGCCCCCGTTCTTGTCGGGCACGCTTGCCAATTTGGCGCAATTCGACTTAGTGCATTGGAGAGAGATTTTTCATTCTTTTGCAATGGGTTGCTGGATGACTTGATGAGAAGCCATCGTTAATTGGTGAAATTCCCCGAGTTGAGTCGCCTGCAAAATAAATTTAAGTTTAGTTGTAGGATGTCAAAAGAGAGCCACAAAAAATCCAAAAGAAACGTTCCGGATTAGAATGATCCCATAAGGAGATATCATTTTGCCTCTAATATATTTTACTCTTTGGTAATCTTCGGAATCTCGGCGTTTTGTTTTGCCAATAGTCATATCATCAAAACGCTTTTGAAGTCTTGCACTTTAATTTGAGCGGCTTCGAGCAATAATAGCGCTACAAAAGGGTAATTATAAAGCAAGATAAATTATTTGGGAAAATACGAAGTTGGCCCCCTTTTTTTTGAAGATTGGACAGACAATAAAAAAATTTTTAAAAACGCCCTTTTGGGGGAGGCGCTTTTCCGGTTTTTTACATGGGGTAAAGTTTTTTTTGTTAAAAAGGGCATCAAAATCCGGAAGGGCCCTTTTTGGGAAAGGGCCCCCTTTTAAAACCCAAAAAAAAAAGCGCCTAACCGAAAGTGGGGAAGGAAAAAAGCAAAGAAAAAACCTTTTTTGGGGGTTTTTTAAAAACCCTTTTAAAATTCGCCTTTTTAAAAAAACCCCCAACTTAAATTATTTTAAAAAAATTTTTTTCCCATTTTTTTCCTTTTTTTTCCCCTTTAAAAAGGTTATAAATACCCCAAACCAAATGCCAAAAATTTTTTTAAAATTTTTTTGTTTAAAGCACTCTGTTCGTGTAATTTAACTTTTTTTTATATAAAAATTTTTTGTTGCGTTTTTTCTTTATACAAAAAATTTTTAAAAGAGGGGCCCCACAATTTAATTTTTTTCAAAACCCCTTTTAATTTGGCTTGGGGTTCAAAAGGTTTTGAAAAAAATTTTGAAGGCTTTTTTCCCTTTTAGATTTTTAGAATCTTCCCTATCCGCGCACTAGGTCTCGACAGCGGCGTACCACGCCGGAATTTTCAGAAAAAATGTGATAACCTCTGGCAGCGCATCGCTTATAAAAACATTTTTATGATGAGGTTAAATAAGTTTTTGTGTCGTAATTCGTAGCTGTCGAGACCTAGTGGGCTAACGAGGTTGATTTAGGCACTTTCCGCTCTTTTTGAGTTTTAAAGGTTTTAAGTTTAATTTTCTTACCTCGGGTTTTCACTGCTCCTTAACGTGGAGCTCGGATTGTCCTTTCACTGCCCGGACACAAACAGACATCAGTGTCTTCCTGGATTTTCCAAAATTCTCTGTAAAAGATTGTGCGATTCCGCGTACAAAAATTAGGTATTAGGAATTTGGGTTACAAAAATTGTTCAAATCAACGGTTATTTGATTAATCTTAATTAGGGAAAATTTCTAGGTGTAAAGAAGGCATGCCGCTTCATTTTCACTTAGTATTCGAAGGGTCGATTCCGACGAAAACCTTATGAAAAACGGATAATAAAGTTTATTTTTGCCGTGTCTCGGACATTACTGTAGCTGGCGGGCTATAACTCAGGATTGTAGTTATTTATGGCTTGATAGATCTCTGGTCCAATTTTGGGAGAAATCGGATGTAAATGGCGAAATGCGGGAGGGGTGCTTGTTTATGGGACATCCTGTATAGGTTCAGATCCCAATGCGATAAAGATAAAATAAAAAATTTCCTTACGTACTGATACCATATCAGCCTCATGGTTCTTGTTCTTTTTACATTTTTTTCGGTTGAAGAGCGCCCCGGCCTTCTTGCCTATAAATAAGATTTGCTAGCATAATTTCGGAGTTCACTGATGTCTAAATCACATTACGGTGTTTTCAGAACTAGCATTTCCTATTAATGGATATTTAAATCCATCGCTAATATCTATTCGATGTTTAATTATATTTAAGCTAAAAGAAAAATTGTGATAACCGCTCAAAACTCATCGCTTAAAAAAAGCATTTTTAGATTATACAAATAAATTTTTAGTCGTAATTCGTCGCTGTCGAGGCCTAGTGGGTTTACGGGGTTTATTTGCCCACCTCCAGCTCTCTCTTAATTTAAAACAATTTTAAAGTTAGTTTTACTATCTCGGGATTTCACTGGCCCTTAATGATTGCATGCAGCTCAGATCGTTCTCTCACTGTTCGGGAACAAAAGTGCGTTAGCGTCTTCCTGGATTTTTCAAAATTCGCTGTAAAACAAGTGTGCGATATGCTAATATGGTGCTAGCCGCTAATATAGCTAAACCTCCTAATGCGATAAGAAAACGTGAAAAAGCTTGCTTACGTGCTGGTACCGTCCAAGTGGCATGACGAAAGTTTTCTTTTATAGTCTATCGGGTAGGCCGTGGCCTTCTTGCCTATAAAACAGGATTTGCAACCATAATCCCGAAGTTTACTAATGTCTAAACCACGTTACGGTTCTTTTTAGAATCAGATTTAACATTTTCTAGTGAAGGGTATTTAAATCTACCGCTAAGATCTATTCGATGTTAAATTATATTCAAGCTAAAATCAGACAAAAATATGATAACCTCTCGAAACGCATCGCTTTGCAAACATTTTTATGATGCGGCTAGATAATTTTTTTTGTCGTATTTCGTAGCTGTCGAGTTGATTTTGGCCCCTTGGGATTTTATAAGTCTGACAAAAACAGGGATACCTTGGGTTTTCACTGGTGCTGCTACTGTCAGGACAGAGCATGGCTTCTGCGTTCTCTTGGATTTCTCAACCGGCTTCCTGTAAAACGAGTGTTTCGACGAAGATGAATCGATATTTCGATAAAGAAAAAAGCGAAAATTTTTACTTACGTGCGCACTGGTCATTCCCATGTGGAACTTTCCTTTTTAAATTTTATCCGGTAGTCCGGGATGTCCAAGCCTTCTTGCCTAAAATGAAACCAAAAAATTTTTCGAAATATCAATCTTTCTTCAATAAAATAGATTCGGAACAAATAAAATTTAAGAATAAAAGATTAGGAAATCATACGTACCTTGGCTCCTTCGCAGCGGCGTTTGGATGAGCCGTGCAAAGCGTCGAAAGTAGGCCACATCTGACGGTTCTGAAAAGCTGGTGACTCTATGTTCGTCTTGGTAATTATGGGTCCTCCGAAAGACGACCCACATCTTGGTCTAATCCGGTGTTCTCGCTGCATCCTCCGCCTCGCGGACCAATCTTGGGAAAGACGCGATGGCGACATACATTGGTCAATTCTGGGACACTGTAGTAAACTCCTGAAAAAAATCAAATTTCGTTTTCAAGTTGGTAAGCCAATGAAGTAAAACTTTTGAAGTCTCCAAGAGCTTCGATTTCTGGACCATCAAGTCTCGCTAGCTTTGTCAAAAACATGGATACCTGGGATTTTTACAGTCCCTAACTGGGATTGTTCTTCCACCGTTTGGACACAAAAACTGTTCTGCGTAAAAAGGAGCTTTTAAAATTCGTCAGACGATGGCTTTAATATTTCTATTTTTGCTAACGGAGCACTTCGTTTTCCTTGTCATTTGTGCTTTTAATATACATGGGTGCCTTCCAATTAGATTCCTTGCTTCAAAGAACTAGATTCCAATAATTTGCCGATTCATCGATGGAATCGTGCAAAGCGTGGTAGAATTCCTCGAGATTGAAGAGATGACCTGAAAAACTCAGAAATAAATTGAGCAAATAAAACCTTCCGTGATAAAGAGGTGCCAAAGCAATTTTTTGCAATGTTAATAGATAGAACGTCAAAAATTGAGGCTGCTTACTAAATATAAGCTTAAAAAACTGAGAAGAGCACAAGCCAAGACCAAGTTTTCAGGCTCTTAAAAACAGGCAAAGCGTACTTTAAATAAAAATAGTGATTTAGATTTCAGAAAGACATGGCAAACTAAGTTGATGTACGAAACTACGACTGCAGGGATTAATAGATGATCTGAATGCGTTATTTAAATCGGTTCATGGATTATTAACGTTTAGTAAACAAAAACTATACTAGAAAAGAAAAGAACAGAACTGGAAAAGCGTAATTAGCATACGTTGGGGAAGATTTGAAAAGAGCATGTCGAAAATTGGCTCAGTATACTGATATTCCGACAAAATGATTTTCGAAAAGGTGATATTTTTACATTCTAATTTCCGACACAGTGCAAATAACCTATTGCACAAAGAGCAGATATATGTGACCAGTGGAAAAAGCCCGCTCCGCGGCCATTTTCCACTGGACCCCGTCCAGGAATCATGAATTTGAATACCTTCTTCTTTAGCCTGCGGCGGAAGAACCTGAGTAATGGCGCCAGGGGCGTAGCCAGAAAAAATTTTCGGGGAGGGCCCCAAAAAATTTTTCCAAAAACCTCAAAACATTGCCGAAAAAACAGCGCCGCAGGCAAACTTTTTTGAAAAAAAGGGTTGCATAGCTCTACAAATAGCCGTAAAAACGTGAAAAATAGCGTCCAAGGCAGCAAAATTTTTGAGAAAAATAAAAATCATAGGGGTCCCCCTTATGAAATTTTCGCCCCGGCCGATTTCCCCGGGCCTGTATTGCACGTCCCTGAATGGCGCTTTTTTCCGCGGCGCTAGAGCCAGCGTTCCGCAAACCTTTGGCCTGCGGCGCCAGTTACGGTTTTTCTCTATGGCTGGCCTGCGGCGCGAGGCCTGTGTCAGGGACGATCCTGCCTGCGGCGCGAGAGCCTGGACCAAGGGCCTTTTCTTTGCCTGCGGCGCTAGAGCGAGGGCCAGGCCTAAACCTCGCACACCGAGAGGCTAGAAATATGGTTAGTTGCTAAACTGCCAAAAAGCAAAAAGTTAGATTTGCTCAGGATCCGAACCCACGACTAAAGGCGTGGTAGGCCTGGCGTAAATCCACTACACCACGGGGTAGATGGGAACAGGCGGCGGGAAGCCCTCTTCTGTTCCGGGGAACCCGGGGGCGGGGAGGCACAGAAAAGGCCGACCCATGCCCCGGGAGGGAAGCCTTCTGGTCACTTTACAAAATTAAGTTTTTGAGTCTGAATCTGCAAAAAATTTGTAAAGATAATAAGATGCGCGTGATCCCCACTATCGAATACATAACTGGTCCAAATTTCAGCCCGAAATTCCAAATGCGAATCAAGTTATCGCCCGAACACCACGGCTCATCGCCCATTTTGTTAAGGATTTTTACGATTTTGCTTGTAAAATTGTTAAATCAAAGAATTTCGGAAAACAAAAAAATGCGTGTTTGGCAAATGCATTTCTCCGCCTCCATGCCAAAATCAGGCGAAATTCGGCCTGACGGCCGAGAAATCGTCGTTACAGAAAACAAACATACTTTTCTCGCTTATAGGATAGGATAACCGAGTGGCAGCAATGTTGCATTGGCGTCTTGGTAGCACGGCGTATCGATTCAGTCTGTGCGTTTTTTTGGCTGGTAAGATTGAGAGGTGGCAGGCGGAAAAGCGTTCCAAACGCCCAAGATTTGTCGCGGTTTTTAGAAACCCTTTTTTGAGTGGTTCTGCCAAAAAAATCGACCCCTCTCTAGCTGTCCGGAGAAAAGCCAGATCGTGATGGTTGTTACACCATTCCAAAGCCCTTGGAACTGCGAGCAAACAAGCGCTGCCACCTAAAATTCTTGAATTAAGATGACTATATTCAAACGCCAAAAGTGCGTATTGGCTCGTCTTTTCGAGATCTTTCGATGGACACCTAAATCATCAAAATCGGACATGAATGTGGCCCGCTAGAAGGTGTCGTTTTTTGGGACGCCCTGTAGGTGTGTTTTATCAAGTCCACAACATTTCGTAACGTTATCTTTATTAAAAGAATGTTTCCGGCAATCCTCGTGGCGTCGACCGACGGGGGCAGTCGATGAGATGAACTCAATCAGCCACGGGTATATGTATTTCGATCGAGCGGGTGTTGCGGGCTGTAGATGTTCTGAAAAAGAGTATCCCGAAATGGCAACAATTTGAAAAATCGTTTTGAAAAATTGTTGTGAATTTTTAAAAACGCCGAAAAATTAGTTACTGCCAAAAAGTCAGCAGGCGGAAAAATCAGGGCTACATTTAAACAAAAAGTCCGTCAAAAATAGTTAGTTTTCGAAACTTTTGTGCGATTGGATTGATGTTCTGGAGGATTCCAAGCACGAAGCGTTGAGAAACGCAGTAAATTAAATTTAACTTTGAAGATTTGGTTTTTGCTTAGAAAATTCTGCTTCCAAGGGAGACGGCTCCCGTCCCTTTAAAACAAAGATACCTCGACTTTTCCGTACAGACAACATATCCATTGCGCGATTTAATTCCTCTCATCAAATCACCGGCGAAAGAATATGTCGGAATCTGGTCCTGAAAAGCATAGTTTGCGTCGTCTTAGGTTATAAAAAAAATATTTAAGACTTGGAAATTAAAAAAAAATACTTACGGATAGATAATGTTGGAATGGCACCATCAAAATTAAAAATTCCATAAAAGCTGTTTATCGCGTGGTCGCAGCCGGCTTGACTAAAATATCGATCCAGAAAATGAATTATTGAATGGCCATCCATTGTCTTTTATCGATTACAGGGTTGGCCGCTTCGGCTTTCAACCCTGGCCCTGTCTAGGCCCCATGATGGCCCCTTTGCATAATAACACCCGCCTGCCCCGAACAAAAAAAAATGAAACTCACTCGCCCTCCCGCCTTTATATAGGCTTTCTTCACTTCCGGCGTATGCTAATTGATTCCTAACAAAGAGGCCGAGCGAGATTTTGACCAAAAACCTATTTTTAATGTCGAAAACAGCTGATTTTGCAAAATCTGATAGGTGTGCAGTCGTGTCATGACCATTACTCGCCTAATGACGTATCATACATGCCCGTAACTTCTTCCTTTATTGAGATACGACTGGAACATACGGACGGAAGTTGCATGCAAATGCACACACACACACACACAAACACTATTTTTTTATATATAGTAGGATTTGATACGATTATGATATAATAGATTTTGGATGTATTAATGGGCTCGAGGTGCAAGAATTTGCCTTTCTAACGGCTAGGTGACGATAGCCAAGCGATTCTGACATTTGAGGCCCGTTTTTAAAGGAACCGGCAAGCTATGAATTTCTGGTACGAATTCTACTGGCTTTTTACGAGCCCACGGTTGCATACCCCTAAGCTAAAATATCCAAAAACCATCAGCCATTAATTGCGCCATTTACACTTTAAAACAGGGCCGTTTTTTGGTCATTGAAATCTAACTTGAACATACCTAGTCAGTGTTCAGCTTCTACGACGCCACTACAGCATTTAGGACGGGAAAAACATGCGCAAAACGTGATTACTGGATGAAGCAACTTCAAAAAATAGATCGTTAGTGAATTTCTTTGCGTTCTTGCAGTTTGTATAGCCGGGCTTCTGCTCTGCTTGACTTTTTATAAAATTTCGGCAAGCGGACCTGGCTGCCGTTTTCATGAATTGACGAAATGGGTTCGTGAACTTGCGCTAATGGTTCTAATCGGCTCGATAAAGTCGGAAAGCTAGCGAACCCGAGCCTTTTCGTAGCTTGGCCCCGGATCGTAACGTCAGTGGCTGGATGCTTCCAGGCAAGGATCTTCTTTGCTCAATCAGGCACCTGATTCGCAAATTTTCGAGGTCTCACGGCGTCTTTCACATTTTCTTTGGCTTTGCTTTTAGGCGTTTCCAATTTATCTAGCCGGGCTGCTGGACTTTTTGACTTTTTGTTCATTTTCGCGAAAGCGTGGTTGGCTACCATTTTATCGCGAGTTCACGATATAGCTTTTGAATTTAAGCTAATGGCCCTAAGCAAATCAATTAAGTCGTGAATCTAGTGATCACGAGATTTTTTCGGCGTTTTCACCCGCATCGTATCGCATCGTAACTCACTTTGGTGGATGGTGCGAATCAGGGATCTTCTGTACTCAATCAGGCACCTCAATCTCAAATTTTAGAGGTTTGGGGGCGTCTTCCAAAAGAACATTTTCCATGGCTTTTCCTTTATGTTTTGCAATTTAACGCAGCTTTTAAGTACCGCTTCTTCTGCTCATCTACTTTCATTCTTCTTTCTTCGTGTGTAAGTATTCCATGAAGAAGTATTAAAATTGTCTTCAAATTATCCACTGATCGGTTCGCTATAACGATTTTGGCGTCAAAATCGGCGAGTTGAGTTCTGAAGCTAACTGTCAAGGAGCGGATATTGATCGCGAACACCACGTCGTAGAGATATTTTTTTATTTTTATTATTTATTAATATTTAATTTTATTATTATTTTTTGAGTGACCGAACGATCGGCATCTTCGAAAATCTGTTCAAATTTGGCCGATAGCGCTTGGCTTGGTACGATTTTGGCTGATTTTGGCTTGTGTATACCACCAGCCAGATTTTCCCATCTGTAGTCCGTAGCTTGCACTATTTTAATCTATAGAAAAAATTGATTTTTACCTTGTGGTAGAAGCTGTCTTTACTTCGAATTTTGCCTTCAGTTTCCCAGATTATTTCGGCGTGGCCTCCAGGCTTTTCTGGCGTTCGCTGCGCGCTAGTGATTGGGGCCTAGCGACCACCTGTCATCATGCTTTTCTCAGCCATAAGCTAACTGATGAAGGTCAGCTTGGAATTCTTTGTCCTCCCGCTCGCTGGTCCGTGACCGACGCCTGTATCCAATTTCATTCCTGATCTTAAGCTAGAGAGGCGAAGAGCGCCGCTTCTTGTGATCATCTAATTTTTTATTCTTTTTTGATCATGCAGTGGTGTGGCGAGCAGGAATATTGAAATTCTATTCAAATTATTCACTGCCTGATTCGCTGCTTACGTTTTTGGCTTGAGATCGGCGGGTTGAGTTCTGGTGTTAGCTTGTAAACATCAGATTTTGACGGCCACTACCCCCGTATGTCCGGGATTTTTCGCCGTGACGAGAGCGTATAAATGAATATATAAATTTTAGTTTTGGGCTGTAGCCTGAATCAAGGGGCCGCACGGAAGCTTGGCTTCAACTTTATAATTAGCCTCAAGTTGGAACGAAGCTACGTTCTGCTGCGCTGTGACGGCATTGACGCAACGCTGTTGGAAGCTATTGCCTCAGTTTTGCTGCCATTTACGCTGGGTCGAGCGCCAAGGGTATCGGTTTTTGCCCCCCTTTTCAGCTGTTGTGAATCGGCCATATTGGGAGGCATCGAAAATTGCAAACCTGTATGCAAAACATGCAATGCCGGTTCTTCTCTACGATGAAGCGCGGCCCGGGTCCTTTGGAACGCAGTTGCGTCGGCAACTGGGTTACCGTGTCCTTACGATCTTGTATCCTTCCGAAACTTCTTGATTTAATGAAAGGTGATGCATTTATTTTTATAATTTAGAAAAGCTGTCGCTTTTTCGGCACTACCACCTCAAGATTCGACTCACTTCGCTGTCGCATAGATGCGCCGGGTTGCCGTTTTCAGTTCACGTTCTGCGTTGTTCTCGGGTAGAGAGCATGCTTCGCAAACGTAGGTTATTCCGATAGCATATGCAAAACGTTTGCAAATCCTCTTGAAAAAGCAACTCAGCACGTTGACTTGACTCCAAAGTTCGATTCTGTTGTAGGATTGTCCTTAACAAGCTGAGGTCAGCTTCTGACGACTCTGATGCTCACTACTGTAGATTTCCCCTCGCATTTTTACGGTTGCATATATTCAAATTTTCACAAGAATATTTTCTGCATCATGCCGCCGATGATTCACTTCAACTTCGACTTTTTTTCGTTTTCGTTTCATTTTAAGGGGATTTCGCTGAGATTTATCAAGTACTTCACTTTCATCAAGTCATCGTGCTGCGGAATGATGATAATTTTTCTTTTTTTCCATAATGGTCCTGAACGCGGGGATTGTTTTGATCGAATTACACGGCGAATTTGGCCTGATCCACAGTTAGAGAAGCTGGTCTAGGGTGTTTTCACCGTCTCGCAATTTTTCATGCATTTTGCTGTGTTTTACGGCAGCCCGGGGGCTCAGTTGACGATGTAAATCTTTTGGCTGTTTGTAAGCTTTAGCCTACTATGATACTTTTATGATAGCCTTTCGCGAACAAGGCAGATTCTGCAAGTTACAACAGAGTCTCCTTTTTCTGATCTTGCTCTCATGTGCGTTTTCGGGCTCCTGACATTTTGTCGCTTGCCGAAATTTGCCTTTCACAATAAGTCTTCCAAAAATTGTGTAAAATTTTGAATATTTTGACGATTTATCGAATGAAATCGTGCAAAAATCGTGGTAGAACTGCCCGAGATTGAGAGGTTAACCTAAACTAAAAAATCAGATATTTCACGTTCAACAAACGAACAAAAAACGACAAATGAAAATGCTTAAACCATGGAATAGTTTTAAATTTTGAGCTGATCGGCTTTTTCATTTTTAAAATCTTCAAATTTTGAAAGTATGTTAAATTTTAAAATCGATTCAAAATGGTCGAAAAATGAATATACCCATTCAAAAATTCAAAAGCGCGAGAATTCATAAAAATAAAGATCAGTTGAAATCCAAGAGGTTTGTGAGCGAAAAATCAATTGTTGCTTGGAAGAGCTTTCTCGAACTTGGAAGAGCCTACTTTCTCATAAGTTTTTGAAGGTTTTTGAAACGTCAACGGAAACAAAGCAAGCGTCAACGTGAAATGAAGGAGCTACAAAATATGCTCAGAAAAGCTAATAAAAACAAACGTCAAAACGCCCAAACTGCATATCAAAGAAATGACAGGGCAATGTTGCATTTGCGCCGTCGGTGGCGTGGCCTATCGATTCTGTCTGTGGCTTTTTTTTGGCTGACCGAACGGCGTTCCTAAGATTGAGAGGTGACAGGCAGGAAAAGCCTTCAAAAATGGCAACATCTGCACGGTACAATCTTATTTAAAGGACTTCTTAGAACGGCTTAGAACGATGACAGTTTCTACCCGATCATGGAACGCTCAAACAAATTCGTTGCGATTTTTATTTCGGATTTTCTTATTCCTGGATTGGCGCGGACCAAAATATCTTCAATAACTTTTATTAAAATAAAAAGCAAGATATGTAGAGAGCTTTCTCTTTTGCTTTCCCTCTTTTGGTGCCTGCTCACGCTATTCGCTTCGTAAATCGAAGATGTGCGCACGATGATGGCCTTCTAAAAATGAAGAATTCGAGGATTCGATCCTAACCGACTTTTAAATCAGTCATTAGCGATAAATGCAACAGATATTTTTTTTAAATCGCCTATTCGACTGAGGCACTCAGGTCTCTAATTTACAAATCCCTGTGTTAGAAGGTGGTCTTGTCTTTGCTAGAACCAGTTCAGGTTAAAGTGTTTCCAAAAAATTCCCAGAATTTAACGATTTTCAAGTTGAAAATTTCGATGTTTCTGTGCATCAACATATTTTTCATTCCTTTGAACTTTCGATTCTTCCGTGTTAGCGGGCGGAGCAATATTTTAATGGGGGAACACAGTATACATTTTCTGCGTCCGCGTTTAGGGGTAAAGTAATTAAATCTAACCGACTTCGGCAGCATCTTACACTGTTTTTATGTAACAACAAACATATACAAAAACTTTTACAAAATGACAAAACTTTACAACACGCTAACCTTTTGGTGCAAATAACTTTTGAAAAACGACCAAAATTAGTCAAAAACTTCAGATTTATAAGATGTTCTACTCAGTTTCTTAGTGTTTTAGTGATAACAAATTTCCAAAAATATTTTCAAACTATATTTGTTACGAGTCTATTTCCAATTAAAAAAATTGCTAGCACCTAGCACGTAATTTCTTAAAGAGCGTTATTATCTATATCGATTTATCGCATCGCTTACCATCCATTCGGAATGCAAGCCAACAATTTGCCCGGACCGGCTGTAATCCCTTTATCGTTCCAAGTTCTCTTCTCGCTGCCGGTCTCCTGCAGAATTTCGTACTAAAAAAAACTGCTATGAAACGCTGGGACTAGGGTTAGGTTACCACGGTCTTTGGTCTCCCATCTAGTAATCATAGCCGTACTCGTAGCCAGCTCCCCTCTTGTAGTGCCAACCACACGTAGCGGTTGTCTCTGGAAAAATACGGGTTTTGGCGCTGATTAATGAAGGTTTTTTTATTTTTTTTCGGCTACAAACAAGCAAGATTCTTAAAGGGCTGCCGACGGCATGTGTCGATCCCCCCTCATCAACAAATTGGCCAGTAGCCAACAGGGCAGAGAGCGCGCCCAGGGGAAAGGCGCAGAGACATTTTCTTTTCCGCGCGTAACCGATTGACTATGCCGCCGGCATCCCTTTAAGCGCGTGTAGCCGATAAGCCCCAGCTTTTACAAATATAAGCTAAAAATTCCTATCGATTGTTTTGGTTTTTAAGGTTTAAACCGCTCTTCGTAGGGTTGTCTAAACGTTTCGTAGCTTGAGAAAGATCTTAAGTGTTTCCACGCGTACGGTTCCGAGACAAATTATATGCCGCAATTTTTGCAGCATTCTACCTTGCGTACAAACCCAAATTATGCATACTAAATTTCTGCCAGACTTCTTTGAGATTTTAATTATTAAAATGTGTTCGGCGCTTTACGAAAATCAAATCAAAATTGTTAAATCGATAAAAACTAACCATTGACGGTTCCTTGAAGCGCTGTGGCGCCTTTCCCGCGCCGCGTCGACCGTTTTCCGTTGTTAAGCCGCTCCAATCTGCATATTTTGACAAGCGAAACTTTTCATCGCTTATTTGCCAAACGCGATCTCCTTGACTTCGGTGGCAACCTTCTGATTTTCACAAATATTAACCGGCTCAAATGAACGTTCATTTTCTTCAGTCGTCTTCAAATTTTTTTTATTTCGTTTTCACTTCAATTAACTTTTAGGAACACGAGGGTGATTTGAATCAGCAGTCTGGTAATTCTGAACTTTTTTGTCGCTTGGGTCCTATCAGCCCTTTTCCATCAAGTTGTCCGTCAGTTTTTTGTTGTTGCTTTCAATTTCTGTTCTTTCCGCATTTTACTCTAAGTCTGGTATTAGGGCGGTAATGGAAAAGTTAACATGCCTTCAAACTTGGAGCATAATCGCTTCCCACTGGAAAGGTTTTGACATTCAAGACTGGTTCTTTCAGATTCCTTCGGTAATGAGCATGAGGTTTGGAATTAATTTTGTGTTTAGTTTGGAATTGGTTTTAGTTTGGAATTTCGACATTTGCTTACGTATTTTTTGATTTCAAGCCTGATATTAGGGCGGTAGTGAGAGCGTTACCGTACCTCAAACTTGGAGCAAATATCTGGCCACTGACAAGACATTAGTTTCGGGATTCGTTTTTGTGGATTCGCTAGTGAGCATGAGGTTTTGAATAAGAAGATTCTTCCGTTGTTACGCCGCCCAAGCTCCATATTTCGACAAGCGAAACTTTTCACCGCGTATATGCCAAACGTAATTTTTTTCACTTCGCTGGCAACTTTCTGATTTTCCCAAAAAATAACAAGCGCAAATGAGCGTTTATTTTCTTCCGTCGTCTTCAATTTTTGTCATTTTTGGGCCCTTCTTCAAAAATCTCTAGGCTCACCAAGGTGAAATAACACTACGGTCTAGGCATTCAGAACGTTTTTTTTGTCGCGGAGGTCCTAGATTGGGCCCTATTTTACTTCTTCAAAAAAATTCAAGCTCGCTAGCTTGTTCTTCTAAGTTTGCCAGTGGCGGAAACTACTTTGGTTTTGGGCGGCTTCTCTTTCAAGGTTTTGTGCCCTCGAAAGCTGGCCATGCAGGGAGCAGCACCCTAAAATTCTGCCTAGTATGAGCCCCGGGAAGTTATCAGCACCTCCATATTGGCCCCACGCCTCGTTCCATGACTTGGTCGGCTTCCTTTCAGTCGTGGTCTTCATTTTCAAACAAATTTTTGTGATCTTTCTCCGCTCATTTTCCATCGGAGTGTCATCCAAATATTTGCGAAGTTTTTTCTTTTTCCATTTTTTATGCGGCCTTCACAATGATGCTTATTTTCAGCATTCTTCGCATAAGCATTGGGGCTCGGAATTCTTCACTGTGTGGCTCTTGCTCGGTTTCATATTCAAACTCGGGACTTAGCATTCGTTTCCAAGGAAGCTTATATAGTTTCTAGATTAATTGCTTTGTTACGCCAGTTTAGATCTTTCGATTAGGAAGCCGGATCCGCCTCTCCGGGGTCCGCCGTTGCGGAGGGCTCGTGATCGGCGAAGTGCGGTTCTCAATTTCTCCACTTGCTCAAACTAAATTGCTTTGTATTGCCTTTTGGAGAAGCTTGCTCGAGCTCCCCCGGAAGCGAGCATCAGCTTCCAATGTGTCTTGGTTTTGGCGCGGCCCGTCTGAGCCTTAGGTTTTATTTCTAGAGTTTCTGTATATCGTACACCCTTTCTTCATTATGCAGTTTTTCGCAAGCACCACACGATTTCCCGGATGGGGAGTTATTCGGGTGAAGTGAAGCTTTGGTATTCCGGAAGGGTATTGAAGCTTTTTCTCATGTTCCGACCGCTAAGAACATGCAAATTGCTTGGATGTGTTTTCACTAGTTTTGCGTGGACTGTGTGAACCCATGCATGGGCTCTGAGGAGAGCTGAGGAGAGCTGAGGAGCTCTGAGATTCTCTTTTCCGCGTTAGGCCCTTGGATTTATCAGCCGATTATCCTGACGTTTTGTATGAAAAACGGCTTGATAATTTCATTACTTCCGGTGCAGGAAAGGCTTCTCGTGCTATCAATAGACCATGTGGTTGAATGTTCGCCAGCTGGACCACTTCCGTTTTTGGTAATCTTGGCAATAGAGTGCGGAGTAACACTCTCACCCGCTCTGCCCTATATCCTCGGGCGAAGGCGATCCTTTGCGAAATTACGATAAATCTTGAATTTGCCCGTCAAATTATGCCGTTAAAATCTCCCAGGATAATGAAGGTTATCTTGTAATTAATCTCTCCAAACGATTTGCCGATGAAATCGTTGGTTTTTGGCAGAATTCACCAAGTTGGAGTGTACATCTAAATGAAAATTGTAAAAACTAGTAATGGATGGCAGTGAGATAAAAAGCGAGAGAGTGAGAGGGGGATAGGAGAGAGACTGGGAGAGAAAGATAAAGAAGGAGAAAGAGAAATAGAAAGAGAGAAGAGAGAGAGAGAGAAAAGAGATAGAGAGAAAGAGAGAGAGAGAGACAGAGAGATGAGGAGAGGCAGAGAGGGAGAGAATGAGAGCGAGCGAGATAGATAGCGTGAGTTACGAACATCTAGCGAAACGGCTAGAGAGAGACCATGTAAGTTAGAGGAACACAGACAGGAGAACAGACAGGAGAAAGACCAAGAGAACAGCAGGAGACTAAGCGAGATGAGTTTTTTAGTGCCAAATGCTAAAATTCGTGGGATTTTTTTAAACAACCGATTCGGAAATTCCGAAAGAAACGGAGTGTACAGCGGTGAAATGTTGCATTGGCGTTCGCCCGGGGGCATCGGCTATTGATTTCTCGCCATTTTTTGCTACCTCCCGAACGGCTGGAAAGAGAATGAGGGGTTCCAAGGGGAAAAGCAGCCCAAAAATATTAAAAGCTTCGGTTTCAGATGAAGAAACGCCCTTTTCATTGTAGATAACGATGGAAAGAAATATCAAAGGGAGAGAAAGAAGTGACAGGGCTAGAGCGAGTGAGAGAGAGGGTGAGAAACGAGAGAGAGATAGAGAGAGAGGAGGGAGAGAGAGAAAGAGATACTTTGTTTTTGTGCATATTACGAAAAGCCATTATGAGATTTTCGTTTATTATTCGAATATTTTGATCTTTAGCTCTTGGGCATGCTGGAACCTCATCGAAAACGGCCTGGCCGCGGCGCTTATCACGTATTCTGAAAAAGCCTTAAAATTATCAAACAAATTTAATATTTCAAAATTTTTGTAAGTGATCCTGCCGTGAATTCAGTCAAGCGAAAAATATACCAACCTTGGGCGCAAAACAATTCCATTGGTCTCCACGATTGATGCTCGTTCTGTCTCCAATTTACGGCCCGGTCATCTCCTCACCTAAAAAAGTCTTATAGAAAATTTGTGTAAATTTTAGAAGCCTAAGGTTATGACTAGTCAACTTTTACTATTCAACTTCCCCTCCCAAACGATTCTCTTTGCTCTCATTCCCTCTCTCTCTAGCTCTCTTTCTCTCCCTCTCTCCCTCAACTGTCCCCGCTGCATAAGATTTCCTATTTTTTCCACATAAGATTTCTGATTCCACTTCCCCGGTAGTATATGGGCCTCTAATAAGTTGCGGTGTCTCACCATTCATGGAGACTTCCATTAAGAACGTAACGTTCTTCCAGCTATAAGGCGGCTTTCCAGGCCCGTACCTTTGTACAGAAGTAGGCATTTTTTTAATCCAATCTATCTTCTACCGGTTTCATCAGGATTCTTCAAGATTTTTGCGTTTTTCCGAACGCTTTTTTCGTAGCTTCTTGGTGGTCCGCGCCACCTGCTGTAGAACAAGCGAAATTCTCTATTCTTCAGAATTTTTCCGATTTGATGAAACCGGCATTGTTTCTTAAAAAAATACAATGGTCAGCTTTTTGCCTCGTTCGTTTTCGATTTGGTTAATGCTTTGTTTTTATCGTTTTAAGTTTTTTTCGACTAAGAGGATGCTTCAGTTTTCCGGGTTATTCCAATAGCTATCTTGGGGGAACCATGGCTTTCAGCCCTTCTTTGTCGCACAGCGGTAACTCGAACCAGCCAGCAGTTTCGAAAGGTGTAGGTTGCTCGAATCGAGCTAGATTTCTTTGGTTGGTATACGTTTCCTTCATGGCCATTGTCCTGCTGGAATTTTTTGTTAGTTTTTGCGTCTACGTCTTTAATCGGCCCTGATACAAGAGTCGGTTTTTTAATGCCTCAAAAGCTACAGCATCATAATTAGCTTCTTCATCTCTAGCTTTTCCCGTATTTCACGTGGTGTTCAAATTCAAATTCCGGCTAGATCGAGCACTTCCTTTAGGAATCCGGAGAAAGAAAGATCCGCAGAAACTCGGAGAATCCGGGTTTATATAGCTTTCCTGCGAGAATCAGCGTTTCTAATGTCTCATAAAATCTAGCATTATAATTCGCTCCTTCTTCCATCGTTTTTCTGAAGCTGAATTTTGCGCAGTTGCGGCGCTTTTCCTTCAATCTCTTCATATTTTTTGAGTTTCTTGAGGCTGAATTTTACATTCTTATCCGTAGCCTGTCCTTCTTCGTTTTTCTCGTGTAATCTCGATTCCTAGATTTTCTGAATCGTCCAATGCGGCCAGGCAGGTAGCAAGGTCGTGGTACGCACTTTCTGGCTCAGCAAAGCTGATTTTTGGGTTGATCACTTAATTCGCTTTTGAGTTCGAGTTCGCTTTTCTTATTTGAACAGTCTTCGGCACGCCGTTTCGGTGGTTGTTGAGTACTAGGCGATTCTGTGTGGCTTTTGACGATTTTCTCCTGATTTTAGGGAACTTCTCGGTCGGCTTCGCTTGTTTCTATCAGTTTCGGTTACGGGCGCTACAATTGCTACGTTGCCCTTCCGTCGTTTTATCGCTTCAGAAATCTCACACATCTAGGAAGGTGCTTAGATTTCGATTTTAGCCAGCCCAAAAATAACCGTAGTTTCCATTCGTCAATCTTCAAAAAAAAATTTGGTAGCCCCGGGCTTTTATTCAATTGTTGTAGAAAACCTTCGCGTAGCGCTCTTTTTTATTTCCGCCTCTCTGGCGACTACTATTAGCTGATGGGAGTTTAGTGCCAAGAAATCATTCCGTTTGCAAAGTTGCAGGACCAACCAGGGCCGTAATCGCTCTAGGAGTGCGTGTTGCATTTGAACTTCAGCGGTGACTTCATCAGCGATTTTCCTGATGCTAGCCGCAAATTCAAAGACGCTCTCGCTGGGTCCTTGGCTCGCACTTTGGAGTTTCATTCTTCCTCTAATGGTCCTCTACAGGCTTTCCGTCCGAAATAAGACTGAAAAAATAGTATTTCCTACCGGCTGACCGGTCTTTTAAACCAGGGCTGTAAAATTCTTGAAGCATAATAGCCAGCAATATTGGTTGCTGCCTTTTGTCCCAGCAAGCGCTATATTTTTGGGCGAGAGGATATATTCTTTTTCCTGGTTCGAGTTTCATTTGGAAATCATTTGTTTCGTGTTTCAACCACTTCATTCATCTGTTTTGGCGGCATTCAGCGATGCTAATTTTTACCGCCCCAGCATGTGACTTTTTTCCCGGAATAAAGTTTCATTTTCGTGTTTGGGCAGTACATACAGCTTCTCTCCGTGGGCTTCTCGTTGCTTTCATGCAGATTTTTGGAGAGGTTTTGATCGGAACAACTCTGGCGATCAGGATAGTTCGGCGTCATGGCTAGTTTTACAGGTTTTGTAACGCCCTTCTTGCTGTAGAAATGAGGCAGATTTTTTCTCTGGAGCTCGGCATCGTACTAAATCCGAAGTGCTGTGCCTTTGTCGACTCCTCGGATTATTGGAAATAGTTAGCGATATATTACTCAGGATTTGTCGTTCAGCGGCAGCGAATCTCTCCTTTAAGAACATTTAGGGCCGAATTCAACGTTACAAAAACGGAAAAGTTTTGGTATTGCTTTCAGTGGTATTGCTTTCAATGCCATCTAGCGCCGTTTTGCGGCCATGGAGTTTGTACATTCGCGGACAATCTGCTCCGATTAATTCATTTATTTGCATTGATTTTACATACATATTTACTTCTTTCGAATAGAGGGTACATCCGGTCTTTCAGGATTTCTAGGGTTGACGGTCCGGGAAATCGCAACTAAGTTTTGGATCTTCTTGAATTCTGATAAATTTTATCTTCCAATTCTATCGCTGGTTTCCGGAATAGTTGAATCGCTTGGAGCTTGATCCGGGCTATAGGGAAAGTTGCTAATATTTGGAAGCATGCCCATTTTTCATTTTCCAGGGTGCTTGGTACGCTGTGCCTCTGCTTCTTATCGGGAGGTCTTTTGTGTTAGTCACCAGCCTCTTTTTCTTCTCTCGAAGTTTTGAAGCTGAATTTTCAGCTTAGGAAAGCGTTTGTGATTATGCTAAAATCTTGAAAAACTTTGTCAAAGTTTTCAAACCTTCAGACGATTCATCAATGAAATCGTGATGTTGGTAGAATCACCCAGGTTTGCGAGGTTAATCTAAATAATATCGGTATGTTTTGGACGGGCGGAATTCAAAAATCGCAAATTACAGAAAAACCCACTAAATCCCTTATTTTTCTTGAATATAACCAGTATCAGTTTTCAAAAATTGATTTTTCCGCAATTTAGCTTTTCGAAACGAATTTGTCGAAATTCAGAATTTTGAGCAATGTGCAAAGCTTTACATGTATTTGTGGACTTTTCCTATTCGTCGCGGGCGGAATTTTTCGAAATTCTGACTTTGTGATAAAAAATACTTTAACCAAAACTATTTTTCATAATGATATTAAATAAAAATATTTTTAAAACATAGATTTCGGAAAATGATTTTCGAAACTATGAGTCCGGGAAATTGTATGCAAATTCAGTATTTTGGAGGAATTACGGTAGGTGGTTGCTGAGTTGTTAAACTCAATAGCAAAACGTATTAATCTGGTATTAACGCAAGTTTGAGGCCAAAAATTTCAAAAATAAGCTCGGAGAGGAGGCCTCCGCTTATCAACGAGCTGCTGACATGGCTATCGATTTTTAAAAATTCTGGATAGCTGGTGAGAGGCCGGAAGAGGTTCTTGAGCGCCATACTTTGATGCAAAAAAGGAAGGAAAATATACGGTCCATTTATTCAAGCAACATTTCCGAGGGCTTTTCTGTAGGTTGGTGGGTATTGGCGGTTGTGTTGTTCTTGGTCAAGTCCATGTCGGCGCATAACAGTGCCACAGCTTTGGTAGAGCTAACAAGCCTTGCTTCCAGGGTAGGGGACCTGAAATGGATGTAATTAGAATAGAACTGGAAAAGTTTAAAAAATGTTTAAAGGGGCTTATTTTCATGTCATTGAAAATTATATTGTCGAGATTGATTGTATCGCAAAACAATTTGAAGGAATTTTTACTTTATGCCAATTGTATACGACGAATTTAAAATTTTTGCTTGTTTGAGGGTCTCGGAAGCCTGAAATCCCGACAAAGTGGAATAGCGACACGGTCGTTTTCGACAGCACTAATTTTTTAAGTTTTGACGAACCACTCCACCGTAGTTTAAGGCTTGTTTCCCACCATGCCTGTCCCTTTAATATAAAACAGTAAGCATAAATCTATAACGTACCGAAATCTTCGTAGAAATGATCTTCCCTCCCAACTTTTTCATAGCACAACGTACTTTTGCGTTACAACTTTCGTAACAGCACGATTTTGGCGATTTTGTAGGCGCTCTTCTGAATTCGTCTTTTTGTATAGGTTCCAAAAAATAATAGCCAACCGTTTATCATTAAGCATCTGGCTACACTTTACTTTACCCCCCCCCCCCCCAGCCGGAAGTTTTTGGCTATAACTTTTTTACTTTGCATTTTAGTAGGCTCAAATTCAAACTCTTAGTACATTTTTCGACGTTCTATCGAATGGCGTTGCAAAAATCCCGTCAAAAGAAGCAAAAATACCGAAAACTTTGAGACCCTCCGGCTGTGGCGGGGGTACAAAAAGTCTTACCCAAAAATTTATTATTGATCGTAAACACATGTACAACTCCGAAATTCGCGCCCTTTTCCCTGTGTCGTTCGGTGCCTGGATGCATTCTGAATCATTCAAGCACGGTGCAGTGAATCCACGTTCATCGTGCGTACCTAAACGCATACTTTGACACAACGAGTTGAGGACGTCAAGCTTATAGGAATCTTCTAGCTAAAGAATAAGTTATGGAACCGCAACTATCGCGAGGCGACGAATCGAGCTTCGTTACCATTTCGAAATTCGCCCTGCCAAAAATTACTCTGACAATTTAATTATTTTAATTCCTTTTGTCGATATTAAATTTAGCCAAATTTGTTCACCTTAAACGCTTAGCAAATTTTCAGGTTGCGCCAAATAAATTTTAACATAATGAACTTTCTACCAGAAAAATAACCACGTCGATCCCAATAGCACTTACGATCGACGTCCAGATCGGGTTCCGCTTGCACCATTCTTCAATTTCCGGTCGTACGTTAGGGCGTTTTTTACTGGAGCTTGACAACGTTGTTCTTTGTTCCGGTATTTTATCTTCATTCAGGAAAATTGCGCGCAGGGGCGGCGGATTTTGGCAAACGAGGGACACGCCATGACTCGTTCCTAGCAGCATGGCGATGGAAATTAAATTTAAATTTGTTGGATTTTGCATCCGATCGCAAACGATGTGTTTGCGGGCTGCGCGTGACATGTTAAAATTCGATTAACCGCACGAACCCTACGTTCAGGGAGCTGCTGATGCTATTAATGGGATCTTCATGAATTCATTTAGGCGGCATTTTACCACCGCTTAATCCAGCCTTTATCCATACTGTAGCTTTGTAGCCAGTAAATTTTCCGCGGTGTGATCCGGTACTAAAATTGAGCCTCAGCTCTGCTTAAGGTATCTTCATTATTACCATCTTGTGGTGTTACTGCAGCATCGGACCGTCCAAGCTTAGGCAGCGGTTCTATCGTGTAGAGGCTTACGTTTTGGATGTGAAAATGATTGGCTCATCGCTTTGCGAAGGTCTCTTCATTAGTATCATTTTGTAGTGGTGTTGCCGTAGCTCAATGACAAAGGTTGCGGCGGAGCTATCCAGTGGAGTGTAGGAGGTGTAGGACCGAATCACAACTCTACGTAATTTGTGCTCCAGGGCTGATCATAATTTTAATTTGTTCTATCCATAAACTGGCTCGCGGTGGGTCAGGGTGCCTTGCTACAATGATTGTAATTTGGTCTTGCACTGACGGATTTTCCAGACTGCATGTCGGATAGTGTATCCAGTCGGTTTCGGTGCTGTGCATGTGGCAGTAGTCGGTCCTACTGTTTAAGGTATCTTTAGTAGCATTTCATTTGGTCTGCTCCTTGTTTTCTTGGCAGTTACCTAGCTTCCAGCGCGTTCCCAATTTATCCAAATTTGTTCGGTATTATTGTCGAGTTGAGTGCCAACGCATGTAGTGTGATGTGAGAGTTGACGATGAAGAGCCATCTTTTTTCAAGGCTACTTGCTTTCCGTGTCTGACCTGAGTTCAGGTATCGTTCGGCCTCCTTAAAGGTACCGTTTACTGTCTGGCCTTCTTCGACCCTCAATTCCAAAACCCCCAATTAATTATTTTTTTTCTGTCCAGTACTCCGACTTTTGCCGCGTCGATTTACATGGCTAAAATTCTTTTGCACCAACCAAAAGATGCTTTTTTAATAGGTCAAATTACTTATTGCTGTTTTTAGCGCCTCGAGTAATTTGTCAACCCGGCCCCAGTAGTCAGGCCGGTTTTTTCTCTTTGGGGCTGCCACTCCGACATTTCCTCGACTTCGAGTTTAGCAGAGGTGCTCCATGCCGTTTCCGCAGCCGCTGTGGTACTGATTTCACCTTTTTTTGATCCGGATAGACTCGGGATATACTCTTAAAAATGAAGCAAGCCAATAGAAGGTCATAGACCAAAGCGCTTCACCATGCGTCGGCTCCAGGGCCATTCCGAAAGTACATTCTTTTGAAAGTGAGTACTTCCTTCACTCATTGTTAGTTTTTTAGTTGTCTTCTTCATTGCAAGTATTTTGTAGCTTTTTAATGAGCATTCTTTCCGGTTGACAAATTCTATGGACGGTGTCGTGTTTTCTGCCGGAACAAACACGCGAATATTCACAGTATTTTGAGGCCTCTAAGGCCTCCTTGGTCCAATTGACAAGTTGGTTCCGATCGTAGCCGAAAGTACGAGGAGGCCCATGTTCGCTTCTCTTCCTACATCCTTTCCGATCCATCTGAATGGCCGGATGAAGTTTAGCGTGGTTTTGTCGTTGTGTAGCCTGACGTCGTCTCATTTATTCTCCAAAAATCCCTATTTGCTGAGCCCAGTCTCCAGCTCCAGCTCTCCTGAGTCCGCTCGTGGTCCTGAGGGCGCAAAAACATCACAGCAACCCCGTGTGTTCTTCTTGATTTTTCACTTTTGGGTTGGAAACGCTCTCCAGACAACGTTCCGAAAAACTTTGATCCTAAGGTGAAGGTCAAGGGTTGGTCACATCGATGTTTCATTTCTTTTTCGTGGCGGGTTTCGTTTGATTCCGAATTTTTGCGTGTGCTCCTCCCCCTCCCAAGGTAAATTTCAAAGAATCAACAAATTCTTTCGTCATTTTTTCAAAATTCGATCTTGCGCTGTATTGTCGCCAGCGATTTTGCAGCATTCCGGGCAGTGTTCACCGACGTTGCCATTTGCATTGCATTCCATTTGCATTTATTTGACGCCATTTCAAAAAGAGCACGGATCCCCTCTGCCAGAAACATTTGTGCAATCTCCAAAAATTCACATTTCTCAAGCCCTGCTTTCATGTTCAGCTCCTGGGGAGCAAGGCCCTAGGTCCTCGAAGGGAGAAGCCTCCGCCATGACTTCGATGGTTCTTTTCCTTTGATGAATATTTTCTGTCGGCTGACGGAAGCACACGAATCTCAGCTGATTTTTGCTTGTGTTCCTTAGGCTTTCTCGTTGCGTATTCCAGTGTTTAGTTCATTTCTGTTCTCAGGGTTGGTTTCAAAAGATCCTCAAATTTCTTCGCCAATTTATCTCAAAACGCTATCTTGCCCTGTGTTGCGGTTAATGATTTTGACGCACGGTGGGCAATCTGATCCGATCTTTTCATTCTAATTGCATTTATTTTACACCTCTTCACATTTCAAATGGAGCACGAGCACCGTCTGTCAGAAATTTTGTGTTGACGATTGTAGAAGAGGTCGACCTCCAAAAATTCACATTTCTCAAGCCAGGTTTCGTATGCAGTTCCGCGGTGCAAGCGTGAGGTTTTAGGAGAGAAAAGGCTCCGCGATGACTTTGATCGTTCTTCTTGATTTTTCGAATTTGGCTTTGACACGCCTTAAGTCTCTTTAATCACTTTGACTTGGGGTATACCCTCGTAATTGAGTAGTCATGGAATATCCATTTTGAAGCGTTTGGAAATATTTAGAAGTCGCTGATCCATAGGTGCATGCTGTTTTTTCCAAAAATATATTTGGCTACTGCTTGCACGCAGTTTGGCAGGAATTTGGGCTCGGTTGTCCATGGTCCGTCGTACGACTTTTAGTTGTTTTTCTTTGTATAGTGTTTTCTTTCTGCCCGAATTCAAGCGGAGCTTCAGCTCTTTTCTCCTTGCGTTCAAAAACCGGCTGACGTTTTGTCATTATGTAGTCTGACGTTTTTCTATTTCTTCTCAAAAAAAAACTGAAGTTGCTTGTGCGCAATTTACAGCTTGCGGCTTTTAGCGTTTGGTAAAATTTTGATTTTCCTCATGTCGTTTTCGAGTGTGGCTGAGCAAAGCTCTTTTGAGCCGTTAACGCCCGGGATCCGCGCAGGCAATTGGCCAAGCGACCGGCCCGGAATTCTAAGCTTCTAGAGCTCACCATGCCGTGTGACCAATCTAATGGCGTTCGAAAACATGAATGATGATTGGTGGCTTTTCAACTTTTTTGCAGTTGTGTGCGTCGGGCTGGTCGATGCATTCTGCCATTTTCAGTTATGCCGATGCTGACTTGGCCACGAGTTGCTTGGGTTCAAAAACATAAAATCTTCAGCTGTTTTGAATGCACCTACGGCATCCAAATGGCTAGACGGTTCTCGAATCGAAACCATCGGATTTTGGTAGAATTGCCCAGGGATGAGATTTTACGCTAAATAATTAATTGATTAATTGATTTTATTGATAGAAATTACATGCTAGAAAATGGGCGAGAAAGAAAGAGAAAACGCTAGCCAAAATTAAAATACCGAAAAATAGCATGAATAAATATAAAATAACGGCGTTTTTGCGTTTTTGAAGAGTCTACAAAGACACTAACCAAAATCAAACATTATTTTTTGATTTTTTTTTGTGAACGGTGGCGAGAAGAGCAGAAAAACTTTTAGAAAGCCAAAAAATGGCAGTTTTGAACTTAAAAATTATATTATTGATCTAATTAATTGAAATTAGGTCTAATTGTGAGAATACCCAGATTTGCAAGGTCAACTTCTAAACGATAAATAGGAGGAAAAATCAGAATTAAGGATTATGAAGCCAAATAAAGGAAAGCGAGGCGTGTATCACGACAATGTTGCGTCTCGCCGGCACGGTCCATCGATTGTCGCCGCCTTTTTTTAGCAAATCATGCGGCGTTGCAAGACGGAGACATCGAAGAGAGGAAAAGCCGACGAAAAATTTCAAGATTTGCACCTTTATTAGTAAATTAGGGTTAAAAGGGGACGTATCAAAATTCTTGTGAGAGGCGAGCGTATCCTGTAAAGGAGAGGGAATCCCAAAAATCAGAAGATCTCGTTTTCACGACTTCTAATGCTCGTAAGGCTAAACCAGACTTACATAGATCGAGCTAGGCCCAAGGTCAAGCTGCTTTTTTGAAATCGGACCTGCCTTATCCCGTGAAGATTTTTTTGCTGATCCGGAATTTGATTCTGACTTTAGCCAAATAAGTGTATTAAAAAAGTTGCAACACTTTTAAAACCAAATGCGTTCCGCGTTCCAAATGATGAATTCGAGCTGAGTGCGATCGGGTGTTTTTCCCCAATTCCTAAGCAAAAATCGGAGCTCGTTTATTTCGTTTTTCTGGGCGTGACGATGCGCCAAATGCGTTCGTCATAAATTGCATATTCTTTCATATTTACAATTTATTAATCTTTGTTATGCCGAGCAGACAATTTGGCAACATCCATTGCCCATAGGTCCAGCCAGCCCCATGATTCAGTTGTCGTCGCCTTTCTTCGATCGTGGCTCGGTCCAGTAGCACGTCTATTTCGCCGTATTTTGAGGGACCTGCAAACAATGAATGTTTTCCTCAATTAGTTTTTCATATTTTTCTAAAGAATTTGCCCAAATACAGTTTGCTAAACCTAATTTTTGCAAACGTCATTTTTCGTGAAAGTGATTTTTCACACCGTTTTTACTAAAGTCGATATTCCCCAAAAAATTTTTCGAGATTTTCGAAGTTTGTAAACCCCACTTTTGCTTTTAACTGCTTTTAACAAACTTTTAACAAAATAGTTAAATAGAAGCAATTTTCACGTAAAATTTTCGTAGCGTCTTTGCGGCAACCTTTGACGATTATTAAAGCAAAAATCAGTTTTTTTGCGGTGTTTATGATTTAATGCCATATTGCGTACGTTCGTATGAGATTAAAAGTAAACTTACGTGTCCATATGAGACGACGGAGCATAGCCTTCTCCTCCTACCTTTAGATGCCGACCCTCGTTGGGCATGAATCCTGAAAACTGTTAATCTGCGTTGATTTTCGTTTCCGTTGTTTTTTAGCAATTTATTCCCTTCCGAAAGAATGCCCTTCCATTTGGTTTTGTACCAAATTGCATTACATGCATGGTGGAGAATAAAAATAAAAATAATCCCCAAAATTTTTACTAATGCTAGCTAAAAATACTTCAAAAAATTATTTAGCTAAAAATTTATCTAATGATTACTTTATCTTAAAAATTAAAATTTCATAACTCGCTAGGTCTAAAATAATTTTTTCGACATCTTGTCGAAATTTCCAAGAGACCTTGGTAAAATTGAGCCAGTGAAACCTGTTGAATGACCGACAAGTCATTAAATTTTGAGAAAAGAAAATTTGACTACACTGGTTTCGACATTATATTTTTCTGGCAAATGGTATAGGCAAGCTATCACATCAATAGTGGCTTCAAAAGCTGTGAAACACCCACCCACGCACCATCCGATGTCCATCCAACTTTCGGTCTTCTTGAAAACGAAGGGCGTTTTTGTAGAAGAGGTATCGTTTTCGGTGACCGCAAACCAAACGTGCGGTATATATTGATTGTTCCCCTGCCGAACTTCCACGATGCCAAATTTTTCGACTTGACGGGGTACTTTGGACGCAATTCTTCGGTGGATCCCATAACTGCTTGATTTTGCTCATTTGACAATATTGGCGTTTTTTGAAGTAATTATCTATTGCTTGTGCGAGCCCATCCAATCCTGGCTGAGCGATAGTTAGGCCCTGATCAAGCGATTTTCCAGCTCTAGGGTTCCAAACACGCGTTGTAGCGTGATATTCCTGGGACTATTGCGTGCCCCTTCTGCTTGAAAAACATTTTTGGAGCCAATAACCGCATTCAATGTGCTTAATGCGTTGGATTTGCGCTGATGGCAAAGTTTTTCCGAGAACTGGCTTTTATTTTTGTTTTTGTTTGTTGGCATTATCCTTCTACTATTAAATCCGCTAAAAGTGCTTCTAATCGCTTTGGATTAGTAACTTTCCTTCATGCGTATTTCTGACACGCTTCTTGGTTGGGCTCTATCTCGCATCTTTCGATTCGGCTCTTCTCAGGGCCTCGCTTTCGGAATGTGTTGTTTTGGACATTTATGCTAATTTTCGGATTCTTCATGGATTATTTTAGAGATTTAATCACTTTCATAAATTGTTAGATGTCTTTTTGTCCGTTAGAAGCAGTACAGCTATATTCTTCAAGGCAGCTTCTGCGTTTTCCGGCCAAGCGTGATGTAATTTTGGCTGAAACTTGGTTTTAATTCGATTTTCCTTTTGAATACTTTGAATGCAAGTTGATGATCGTGCAGAGGTGTTTACCCTGGTGGAGTTTCATAAACATAATTTTTTGAAAATATGCCTTTGAAAGCTTTTTTGAGAAATCCAGATTTTGTGCCATTTTTTTTTTTGAATACACCGTCGTCCAATTTCAAGGTATTCGGGTTCGTTGCTATTCCTCTTGCCCATTTTCCTGCTAGTCCAATTGGCCTACACAAATTTTTGTTTCTTTTCGCTTGCTTACTTTTAACGCAGAGTTGAATGTTGACCTAGGTGGATTTTCAAATCAGCTTTGTTTGAAAGGCTTCCTTTGCATAGCCACAATGGGAGCAACTTGTTGAGTGGTTTTACCACGATCTTGATATCCGGTTGCTCAACTTTTTCTCGGCAATCGGTCTACCAAATTTGATGAGGCTTCATAAATGTTTAGGCTGTCGGGACGCTCGAGCTTGTGCTACTTTTGACCGCCATGTTTTCTCTCGCTTCGGTTGAAATCGTCGGTTACTTATCCGTAGCATACCGAAAATCCCCATATTTTTTGGCAATCTCGTGATCGTACTTGGTTCGATTGTTCTTTATAATTTTATTTATAAGAAGCTCGCTGCATCCCTTTCTTCGAGTGGGCCCTCATTTTACTCAGATTTTTTGAGCACGAGTATTTTTCTTCTCATTCTTCTCATAGCACTTTAACAGTATTTGGCAATCGTTCCGCTGGTTTTCATATTTGCTCAACTGCTTCTGGGTCGATATTTGATGGCCCTGATGATCCTGCACAGATGTTTCGTTTGGTGCCCAAGCTCAAGCTCGTCCTCGATTTGAGCATCACCTCCCGAAAGCTTCTTTAGTAATCTTTGCTAGCATAGCGTCCGGTGCATCTAATTCCCAAGCTATTGCTGCGTTGCCTGGTTCGCTTCTCCGGCTTTCTTCTATATTTCTTTGAGCAAAAGCATTTTCTTTGTGGTTTATCCGGTTGTTGATTATTTATAATATTTCCCAACTTATCATAGCACTTGCCATGACGAAATTTGGAGACGATACATTGATGAAATCGCCATTTTTTGGATAAATTGCCCGGGATTGAGGTTTGAACCTAAATATGTAGATAAATTTTGTAAATAATGGCGATAAACTTTTGAGAGAAGTTTGTTTAAGAATGATATTAAGATAAGGAAGGCTTGCAGTATCGATAAACTGGAAGGAAAAAGCAATACAAGACAAGGGAGCAGCTAAACGGTTGAAAATTTTATTAAATTTGAAAATGCTTGGAGATTTTTTATAAAAATGACTTGAAAATGCTTTGGAGATTTTCTATAAAAATGACAGTTAAAAAATTCTACAATCAAAGATCGAAACGGGGTCGTTTTTCTACATAGTTCTAAAACAGGAATTCTAAAATTCGAATTTTTCGCTTCACGAACAAAAAAAGCTTTAACACGCAACACAACTTATTAAACTATCAATTTATTTTCCGAAGTTTTGAATAAAAAAAGTAAACATTGTGATAATTTTGGTAGGGAAACGAGAATTAGCCACAAAATGTTGCATTGGGGTGGCAGCACTGGCTGGCTGCATGTATTGATTTTCGGCCGTTTTTTTGCAGGCTGCCGAACGGCTGGAAAGAGAATGAGAGGTTCCAGAGCGGAAAAGCGTTCCATTCTCAAACTTTTATCTCATGAACGCGCTTCTAGAGCCGTTGCCGAATTTCAATGGTTCAAATGCCCAAACAAAATAGAAAAAAATAGGAAATCTGGAAAATGTATAAATTCAAACCTTTTTATTGTTTTTTTTTTAGCGACCTTGTAATTTGATTTTGCTGTCTGCTTTTTGAGGTGTATATGCTTAATTAAAGTCTAGAAATCATTTATCCCAGTGCGTGGAAAGGCATATGAGAGTATTAGCTCCGCCTCGTTGGCCACCGTGCGCTTCCGCTGAAAATAAATCTTATTAAGTTTACTGGGAGCTTACAACAGCACCTATGCGGCTTTAACACTCTTATTCGATTACAAAAACGCCAAAAAGGCATTTAAAATAACGACTTTAACAACTTTTTGAATTATATAAAAGCGCAACTTACGAAACAAAAATAAAAATCTGAGATTAGCAACCTCCGTCCTTCCAAATCCGCACTGCCTTGTTCGCTTCCATGTGCATAAGTCATGGTTTGAAAAACTTCAACGGCAAGCCAGCAATGTGAAAATTATCCATTTGCTCGTTGACGCAGATGAATTGAACTAAAAAATTTATAAAGATTTGTACGTTAGAAAACAAAAAAAGTGCCAAAACCCAAAAAACTTACTTAAATTTTGTATCTAAAAATTGTCAAAATTCCAAAGAGCGAGGATCCGCAGCTGTTGACGAACGAAACATTTTGCTAAAAAAATGACCGCAAAATTTGAATGGCTGGAGGGCTACCTAAAACTACCGCAACCGATTTTAAAGCGTGTTTTTTGCCTTCCATGCGGTACCACCGTCAATAAATCTGAAAAAGTTATTATGCACGTCGCATAAATTTTTATTATTTTAAGCTTTTTAGGTTGTATTCAAAGTTCTCGCTATAACCCCGCCGATGCGATTTTTTTGGCGAAACGAACTAAAAAGTGTAGAGAACCATCAACAAAAATTAAGTGAATCAGGTGATAAGTTTTAAATTTTTTTTTATTAGTAAACTACCAAAACCCAATATGGTGAGATTCAAGGGGCCCGGAAGTGCCAAATATAAGCCCTTTTGGGAAGCGCCTTATATTTCTGGCAACGCGCCAGCGGTCGTCGCCCTTGCCCCTTCCGATCTTTGCGCGATTTTGTTGTGAAAAAACTGGAATTTGCAAATGGCCGGAAATATAAGGCCCCCGCCCAAAAGAGCTGCTATTTGGCACTGTCGCGCCCCTTTAAATCTCGAACGAAGCTTTACATCCTGAAAAAACCTACTGGTTATTTAGCCGTTGTTACCACTTCTCCAATTCAACATTCCATTCAATTTTGATTCGGTTTCGTATGCCGCTTTGTAGTTCGCCTAACTATCGCCTAACGATGACGATGAGAGGCTCACAATTGCGCCTCTCAATTTCACATAGCAAGGATTGTAGCGATCTTCATGAATTTACTCCATTTCTCCTCGTACATAACGGTTGCTTGGGCTGCGGCAAGCTGCCCCGGCAGCTTGCCTTTCCTTTGCTTTTTCGACCAGTCGAATGATCGAATTTCGAATAATCTTCTTTTGGTAGGCGTTGCCCATGTTTTTAAATCAGAGGCTGTGCGCAGACAAGACTTTGAACCCGGTTTTAGCCATACTTGCGACGCAGGTAGGTACGGTCCTCTCCGACTCTACTTTTCCTCAAATTATCTTCTCTCTTCTCTAGTCGGCAGTCCACTTTTCATTACTTTTGATGATTTTAGACTCGAAATTGGGCATTTCTTAAAATTTTCTATACGAACCGGTCTTTGAATGGTTTATGGCTGATGATATTGAATTCACATTCTCGTTTACAATGCCCATCCGATATTGTTAAGTAGGTTACAGGGACCCCTAGCCCGCATCCTCATGCATATTTTATGCATATGACATAACACAAGTGTATAATCAACTTCCGAAACCTTTTGTCTTTTGTTTCCTCCTTTGTTGTTGTTGTGGAGGAAAGGCTAGACTCTAGTCGCCTCCCCCTATCGCGTGCCCTTGTGATCGTAGCCTGTGGTCCCGCCACGGCGCCCCCCATTTCGTGTCGTAAGGCCCCCGCTCTCCCCGGGAAATCGCCCATTTTATCACTCCTAAATTTTATCCTCGTCTGCTGCTTGTCGAATAAACATCTTTTGTTTATTCGATACTTCAACTACATTCCATCAAGCTCTTCACACACTTCAAGGACACAACAGTTGTTTTTATCCTTTATACAAGTTTTGAACTCGAGCTATGCAGCATAAACGAGCCTTCAAAATTTTGTTGCGTTCTGCATATTGGCTCAACTAAATTTATTCAATTTTCATTGCCATCAACCAAGCATCGACAGCGGTTCGAGGTTTGCCTGCTCACAAGCATCTGTGAGCGTTCTCGCTGTCGAAAATATGAATTTTTAGAGACTTTTCGCGGTCTTCCACGGGCATGAGTTTATTCGTTGGGTTAGTTTGCCGTTTTAATCGTTTTTCGGAATGGTACCAGTTCTGCTGTAAAAGCGGGCCTCCCCAATTTGGCTTCCGGGGCTCTGCATAACGGCTCAGCAGAATTCACTCTCATTAGAGGCAGCGTTAAACCAAAAAATGTTTTACAAAGGCAAAAGTAGTTGGATGCGTTCTTGTTCCCAAGAATTTTTCGACGCCCTTGACTTGGAAAATACAAATTTGGTTTGACCGTTCATTGGCATCCACTGGCAACTATTTCTCGACTGGGTTCTTTTGCCAATTTTATCATTTGTATAATCTTGGGAATGCCGTTCTGCTACATAAACGGGCCTTCAAAATCTTGTTCCCGGCGTTCTGCATATTGGCTCGACTAAATTTATTCAATTTCAATTGCCAAGCGGCAACAGCAATTCGAGGCTTTCGGACTCCCAAGAATCTGTGGACGCTCTTGAATTCGAAAACATAAAATTTGTCGGGGTGTTCGTGGGGATGCTGGTTGGGGTCGCTTTTCAAGATTTGTTCCTTTGTACAAGCTTTGCACTCCAGTTCTGAAGCGTAAACGTGGCTTCCTTTCGTTGCCATTTTTCTGCATATTGGCTTGACCCAACTCATTCAATTTTCATTGACAACGATCGGCTGGTAGAAAGAGTGCGAGGTTTTCATGCTCACAAGATTTTTTTTGAGTGTTTTGAATCGACAATATAAATGATGAGAGACTGTTCTTGGTTGTCCATTCTCCGTCGTTGGTTCCCTGGGTCCATGCGATGATTTCACCTTTTTTGAAATCCCGATCTCCCATTTGCACATAAATGAGAAAAATTTCCGCATGGTTTATCTGATCGGTTCGCTGTGTTGCCTAGTCAAGCCCGAAAAAAAACAAAGAGCTTACGCCCATCCACGGTGTGGTGCGCAAGCCGTCTCATGGGGTTTTTAGCTCGTTTTCGGGCGACCACTTAAAGTATCATTTTTCTGGTGCTCCTGAGTTTCAGCTTTAATTTAGCTTGTCTAATTCATGACACATTTCATGGAGTTCTGAAAGCTCTTGCTCGGTAGGTTGAACTGATGACTCGGATGATGGCTTATGACTTTTCTCTGTGCCCCGATCATTGGCATCTCCAATCCGTAGCCCCTAGCCGTGATTTCCATCTTCCAATTTTTAATATGCCTTCTGTCCCTTTCCATAAAGTATGATCAATAACTGCTCGCCTTCTCGCTCGCTCAATGGCAGGCTTGGTGACGGGCTCGTGCTCCTCAAGATCGACGCCTCACTTTCGATGCAGCGCTTTTCCCGAAACTTGGGGAAATTTTGCTTCATTCCGATAAATGGTCCAAACCGTCGTGCTATGACCTATGACGAAGTTCGGCTGGGTGCTTGCTCCGCATCTCTATGCCATGATGCCTTCAAAATTACATTTTCATGTTGTGGAAGTCAGGCAGCCTTGAGTCATAATTTCGGAGATTCTTCGATCCGCACCTGTCGACCTCCACGGGTAGCTGGCATTCAATCTGTTGATCTTTTCTGCCCCGTTCTCCGCGTAATCTAGCGGTGCAAATTTGATTTTGTTTGCCCAAGATGGTTTCAAATATTGCTCATAATAACTTGCTGTGTACTTTCATGTTGTTAAAACCTCTTTTAGTTGGGTTTCAATATGTTAGGCGACTCATTAATGAAATCGCCCGTTTATGATAGAATTGCCCAGGGTTGAGGTGCTGATCTAAAAGCAGATTTAGAGAGATAATACGGGAAGCGAGAGAGAGAGAGAGAGCGAGAGCTAGAGATATTAGAGAAATAGGGTAAGCATATATCAGGTTGGAAAGAAATTAATGGCACAAAATCTTTAAACCGCTGTAAAAACCCGCAGGAACGTCCGATTTGAAAGTACGATATATGTTTTGGTAGATCTTTAGATGCTCTATCACGAGACAACCTTCAAAACACCCAAAAACTAATGTACGCGAAAATAAAGGCCCCAGAAGTTTCGCTGAAAATTCGGTGAAAGCTTCCAGCGAGATATCTTTGCATACAAGATTTGCATGCGATACTTTTAACACCAATCGATAGTCTCGGGGTAGATATCGATAAATGTTGAGATCATCAAAATCGGACATTGGATGGCCGAGATATGGGCCCTAGAAATTTGGTCCACTTCTTAGAACTTTTCTCGAAATCCCATACATTTAGGCCTACGCGAGCCAAAAACTGCTGCGTTTGCTTCAGCTCCCGAACCAAAATCCAGAAAATGCATTAATTTTGGAAGGCCCATATCTCGGCCATCCAATGTCCGATTTTGATGATCTCAACATTTATCGATATCTACTCCTCGAGGGCTATCGATTGGTGTTAAAAGTATCGTATGCAAATGCCTTTATGCAGAGATATCTAGCTTGGAAGCTTTCACCTAATTTTCTGCGAAACTTCTGGGGCCTTTATTTTCGCGTACATTAGTTTTTGGGTGTTTTGAAGGTCATCACGTGATAGAGCATCCGAAGATCTACCAAACCATATATCAAACTTTCAAATCGGACGTTCCTGCGGGTTTTTACAGCGGTTTAAAGATTTTGTGCCATTACTTTCTTTCCAACCTGATACAAAGATATTAATCGTACTAACTAAATCCCAAAAAGTTTCAGCAAATTTTAGAATTTTATGGGGATTTAATTTGCCAAATTTCAAAGTTATGGCTATCTAGAGTTAGAAACTTTTAAATTATTTGGACAAAGCACAAAATTTGATTCATTTGTCAATACATTAAAAGCACAAAGTTGAGACAATGAATTCGAGAAAACCGATCGGACAGCCCCGGAAATGTAGCATTGACGATGCATCAACAATGGCTGGCATGGCATTTATCGATTTCCCTGCCGTTTTTGCTAGCTGCCGAACGGGAAGTGGGAGGGGCTGGAGGGCAAGCCTTTTAAAAACCCTCAGCTCTAATTGTCGCCGCATTAGGATATGTCAAATACATCGAAAAATACCGACTGAGGTTTTGAAAGCCTAGAAAATCTTTGGCAAAGCTTGCTTTGTGGTTTTTTTAGCCTTAAAATACAATGGTTTTTGTGTTTTTTATTCCTGCGAGTCTCTCCACATTTTTATACACGAAACTTATCATAAGAATGCAGATTTCCGGCTCATGCTCGCAAAAAAAAACATATTATACTGCCACCGTTTCATCAGTCTTGCCCAAAGCGACGACGTGAATTGCATGCCTGAAAATTGGTTTAAAATTTGCAGTTTTTGTGCATTAGGGGGTTGGGGCACTAGCGTTTTCTCAGGCTGATATTTTTCAAATATAAAAATGTGAAATGTTTTTAAGCTGCTTTCACCATTTCTGAACGCAAAAACTCAATAAATTTTTATGAAAAATACCCAAAATGTCGTTTTACAACCAAAGACGGCTGATGTTGAACAAAGTTATCTTCGACGGTGTTCTAGGTGAAATCCCGATTATCTTTTACGCAAAGCACTAATAAAGTACTTTCCATTAATGACTAAGCGTTTCCGGGTTTATAAAATTTTGCCCCTCACCCTTTTGCGGTGGCACGGACTTACTTTACTGTAAAGTGTGGGCGAATTTGAAACAGGAGCAAGCGCCTCAGGGTTGATGAACGTACGTGCGCCCACGGCTTCGAAATGCACGGGCGCGGCTTTCTGCGTGGCTCAAATAGTAAAGTGAGGTTACTCAGGGTGGCCATTTGCAAAGATACAGAGCCTGATTTGCGCAGACGTTTTCTGCTCATTTCAAAGTGAAAAATGGCGGAATGACGAAATTCGTAAAACTAGCGCATTTTAGGGTTTTACGAAGCAATCTTTAAGTCTTTTATGAGAGTGCTAGGGCTACGGTTCAATCCCCCGTCATCCGATGCAGCGAAAATTTTCGATATTTGCGCCATTTTTTTGGATTGTCTTGACGCCATTCGATCACGCGTCGGAAATAATACGCAAAGTTTTAAATCAAAGATTAAAATATTGCAATATTAAAAAGTTGCACAAAAGAATATAAATCTTTGTCAATCGATTCAAGATTTATATCATTGCAAACTGTCAGCCTGAGTAAAAACTTTTTAATGTAAACAAGGATTGTGATACCGTGGCCTTACAGTCCTTCCAATCGTGTCCCGAGTATGCACATATCTTGCAAAATTCATCACAATCGGCCCATTGGTATAGCACATAGATGTGTTGGAACGCCAGGTTGGCGAGCACTTTTTCTCTTTTTTTTCTGGATCTAAAAGTACTTTTTGTGGAAGCTTGGTGTGTAGACTTACGTTTTTCTTAGTATCCTGGAACGTGCTCTGCGTCGGACGCCTCTTCGTGACGGTGCTTTCTCTCCCCCTCTCTCTCTCTCTCTCTCTCTTCGATTAAGCAGCATTTGAAATTTTTAACTCATTTTTTGTCGGCTTGCTCCTTGGTACGGCGTTTTCAGTGCGCGTGATTCTTCTGCTTGATCAGTTCTGGCAATGGTCCCGAGAGAGTCCGACCTTTTTAGGGTATTTTGTTACAGGCCGGGCAACCGATGTCGTGAAGTTAGGATTGCGAAAAACTTTTTTCTTCGCAGCTCTAGCGAGCCCTTTGGGCCGGGAATCAATTTGAGCTGTCACTTTTTACCGCTTTTTTTGGTTCGCTAGGGGATATATATCAATCATTTTATCAATCCGATCGATATCAATTTCCAACGCGTTTACTCTGGTGCCAGAACTTGGGGCCGAAGTACTGCATGTTGAATCAAGCGAAGATCCGACTGTTTGTTGGTAATTTTTTTATTATAGGCCTCGGTTCTAAAAATCGCTATGATTCTGGGTGCTTTGGCTATATCACCCTTTTCGAGCTTGAGATGCGTTTTGCACTCTGTACCGATTCAGACACGCTTTTGTGTTGCTTCTTTGGTTGGTTATCGCTCATTTTTGCTGGGAATGGCCCCGATACCCCCCACCTTGCCTTCGGAGAGCCCGAATGCAGTGATTCGATGAACACATTTGTAGATTTTGGCCTCCTCGCAGGATTTTTGGATACGACTGCAGCCGCCGTACTCCATTGATTAAAACTGATCCCTGTGAACTTCGAGAGATTTTCGATAGGGATGGTGCAAGGTTTTTTCTGTCTGTTTCTTCTTCTTCTTTTTCTTCAAGTCTGCCTCGCAGTAGTTTTTGAGCCGATTTGGGCGATGGTGAACATTATCGGCTTCAGGGTTTATCGTGCAACATTAAGTTTGAGTCAATACCTTTGGTGAAGCCTTCGATAGGCCTTTTTGTTTCTCAAACTGTTGGACGATTCTTGAACGAAACCGCCATCGTGGTAGAATCACCCATGGTTGAGCGGCAAGCTAAAAGCCAGTTTTTCAAAAATTCAATTTGAGGAAAATTCGACAGTCGCAAATTAAGATTTAACTGAATTGAGTGATTGTTGCGCCAAGTAGGCGTTGATGGAATTAATGGCATTACTTTAAGGGATTTCGATGACAGCAAAAAAAACTGGTAAGAATAAGCCGATCGTATTCCAGAAAACAGCGGATGGCAGTCCGGGCTTATCAACGGCCATGTTATCGATTTTTTTCCCCGCCTGGAAGGAGGGTAGCGGGTGCCAGTTCCTGATAAAGCAAATACAATAAATTGGTTGTATTTTATGTAATTTTGATCATTTACAGCGATCTCTAGCAGTTCAAACGCGTTACAACCACTCACGAGCTCAGCACAAAGCTTAAATACATAAGAATACAATATACACAAGAATACGGTATTACAGAGCGCCAGGTGAAAATTTGGCCGGATGGTCCCATTGACAAACACGGCACCTCAGGACCCGGAGTGGGGGGCTGTTTTCAGCCAAAAATTCTAAGAGGGGAATCTTTGAACGCTAATAACTTTTTACCTATATTGTAGTTTGAAAAAGTCGATTTCCAGATTTGTAGAACAAAATGCGCTCTTTCGAGTGTGACCAAATAGAAAGAAAACTGAATTCAAACCCTAATTAGACCAAGGCTTTCAAGTTTCCGGTTTTAGAATAGAGATTGGTTCAAAACGGGGTGTTTTGGAGCGTCGAGTAGCCCCCATTTTCCGTGCAAATTCCCCATTTTTCGTTGCGGCCCAAACCATTCTTCGTGTTGCCGGGCAAATAATGTAGTCCTCCCTCTAATACAACCTCTGCCCTGATTGAAAAAATGGGTTTTAAAAGAAATAAGGTGTGTAATGTGTAATGCGAGGTTTATTGTTCACAACCCAAATTCATTTAAGTTCTTACAGAAATATTGCCTTGTTTGGGTTACATTCATCGCCCACCGGACCTGCTAGGGTTAGGATTCGGTACCTTCGCTGGCGTCGATCGAAGCAGAGTTCTCAGAAGGGTGCTCGGTTTTTGGAAACGCCTAGAATTTTTTAATTGGTATTTGTTGTCAAATTTGGTATAAAATTGCTTAAAAAAGGGACTAAAGTTCAAAACTGAAATTTTTAAAATGATTTCTTTTTGCTGTTTAAATCTGAATTTGGGGTTTTTATGGCGTCCATACAATAATTCCTAATACTTGATTTTCTCTAATTTAAAACGAGGAAATGAAGGTAAAACGGACGTAATTTTAGGGAAACGTTTTCAATTTTCAATTTTAAATTTCAAATTGATTTTTGAGAAAAATTGTGGCGTGCTTATTTTTAGAGAGCATCTATATTAGAGGAAATGCAGTATTCCATGTCTGATTGTAAGCAAGCGTACCTGAGCTTCTGGGTCGTCCATTTTTAAATTTCAAGCATTTGCTCGATTCCTTTTGATGCCGGATTGTGTCGTGCACGTGTCCTGAAAATTCTTGGTATCGAATGGCTGATCGCGTCTCTTGTTAATTTTTATCAATTCAGAAAGACAGGAATCGAAGAACATGGCGAATTTTGGGGTAATAAAAACGGTCGTTTTTAACAATCCGGGGGTTTTCTCTACTTTTCCTATATGAAAAGTTTCTTGAAAAACGTCAGCTCCTTTTTTGTTATTCGAAGAACTAATTTATATTGGGCTATTTCGGGCCGAAGTTAAATCTCACTTAGGATATTTTTTGTGCGCTATCAAATGGCATACACAAAACCTCGAAAAAATACCGCAAATCGCAAAAAGACAGTCCCCTCCTAGGATCCGCCTGGTGACCGTCCAAATGCCCAGCATTTTTGTTAAGTAAGGTGGTGTTAATTAAGGGTTTTTGCAGAAATTGAATTTTCTCGCATAATTTTCCATGGTTCATCCGATGGCCTACACGATTAGGTACAACCAGATAAGTCAAGATAAGATAGATAAGGGAAAATTTGTTTCGACCCCCTCATTCCTTCCCCCGTTTAGCGACTTTTGCCCAAATTGTAATAAATTTTACTCACGGTCTGATGTCAACGTCTCTTCACTTCCTGGCTTCTTGATAAACAATCAGGATCGGAGCGCTCCATGCCGATCCTCTAAGATTGATGTTTAGTGGTGGGCGAATTTTTTGCGAATTCGAAACTTTTCGTGGTATGTTCTGCTACTATTTGGTAGCTGATTTCTTTTGAACGTTTCCAATTTTTTTGGGATACTTTGGACCTGATTTATTAGCTTTCCCTGCATGCTTGAAGTTGCTCATTTGACGACCTGGGACTCTTTTTGATTCTGTCCTTTATGGTATTACGGCCTGACCCCCATCTGGGTTCGCGTGATCTTTGTGAAGATCCGGCGATATTCAAAGGTGAAGCGCCTCCCGAGGACGATAGAATACTTTGGATTTTAGAGCTTGAGCGGTGCCACCAAAGTTAAATTTCTTCAGACAGTCAACTCGATACTTTAGCGAGTTCTCATGGGTTGATACTTGCCAACTTGACGAACTGGGGCTCCTTTTGCCAAAGTTTTTTAGAGTTTGTGTGATGAATTCTACGACGCGGATAAACACAATTTTTTGCTCTTTATTTTTCTGAAAGCTTTTTAGTCAAGCTTTCAACTGGCAACAATTTTCTGCATGGTACGCAACGAATGTCCTTGTCCGCAGCTCTTCCCATGGCTATGTTTCAGGTATAGTTGGTGGGGGGCAGCACCAGTGATTTGTCTGGATCGAACTCGAGCTCGTGCTCGATTTCACTATTAGCTTTTGCAACGTTACGGTCGAAAGCTCTGCAATCGTAACCGTAGGGTCAACCCAATTCCCAATCGATTCGATTTTTTCGATTTTAATTTTTGTGTAGAGGTGATTTGCGTGGTTCGCTTCACCGCTCGGTCGGCTTCGTGGATATTTTCTTTGAACATCAATATTTTCTTCAGGTTTTGTCCGGTTGCCGATTGTCTATTTTTTTTCAGCTGAAACACGTGCCTTCCATAATGGAATTTTTTAGACGATTCATAGATGGAATCGGCGTTTTTCGGCAAAATTGCCCAAGCATGGGATGTTCATCTAAAAGGGGAGTCATACGAGTTAGTTTAATGAATAGAGATAACTATACCAAAATCATTGATGGTGATAATCATCTAACAAAAAGAAAGACGTAAACCGAACAAAGGGAAAAACCTCCTTAGCGAATTTTCGGCCGTGCTCCCTTCCTAACGATTGAACAACAAATTCATATAACTTTCAAATTAATCTACTAAATTTCATCCAATAAATAAATTAATTATTCATATAATAAACATTTAATAATAAAAAATAAAAGCAAAACACTAAATTTAATTTTTAACTTTAAATTCGCTAAAAAAAATTTTTTTTTAGGCGGATCACTAAGCGATAAAATATCCGGGTGATATTTCCAAAGCTTTCGGTTGTAAACTTTTATTTGAAAGCAGCAAATTAAGGAAAAAATAATGGCGAAGAATAAGTCGGTTGCCGCAAAATTGTTGCTTTGGGGCAGCAGCTCCGGCTGGGGCGGTCTATTGATTTTTCGCCACTTTTTTGATAGCTCCCGAACGGCTTGTGAGAGAATGAGAGGGGTGAGGGAGGAAAAGCGTTCCATTGGGCAGCATTTCTCTACTTAATCCGTTTTGAGGCTGATTATTAGAACTGAACAGCTCAAAATCCTAAAAATACATTAGCGAATCGAGAATTTTAGCCCAATTTTTTTAATCGTAAAAAATCATTGATTTTTATTTTAGGTGATTTTGTGGAAATTAAGTAAAATTAAAACTTGAAATTGCAAATATTATAATTATAAATCGACGACAAATCCACTGTATATATTTTCTCATCTGATTTTCCCAGCGATTTTTGTGAGCCTTTTTTAATAAATCTTTTATCCTCGTTCTTTAACCAGAAAATATGTGAAGCGGGATTGTCTGGTAGTGCATTTTTTTCAAAACAAAAGGGCAAGTAAAAATTTATGTGTTTTGTTCAGCTTTAGTTTGGCATTACGACTTTTCTGCGCTGTCGTCCTGCGTCGCAACCGCTCCTTGAATCACTTCATAAAATATCATAGCGTTGCCAAAAATCGCCTGATTCTATCGAGTCTTGGTTCCCTTTCCCTAGAATCGAATTCGCGTTTTCAAAGACGTACATGGATTACCTGGATTTACGAAGCGTGGCATTAAAACCGTGCATAAATCACCCGGAATCGGCGAACTTTTTGTCGCGAGTTTGGTGCTTCAAGAGCCTTCTCCTTCGAGAGCCCATTCTGAAATTCGGATGTTGGAAAGCTAACAAGCAAACCCCACCAGCTCGAAGTTCGACTTTGGTCGGTGAGATAGTTCACCTGATGGAGCTTTTTACGCTGCATCCGACGATGCTGCTTATTTTTGCCATGGCCTTTGACTTTCCGAGTTTTGCTCGTTTTAATCTTAAAACGGCTAGTTTTGGGCCCAAGATGGAGTGCTGAGCGAGAGCAACAAGCATTATGCAGCTGATCAAATCATTAGGTCGTTTAGGCCGTATCGAAAATTACCTAGCGGGACGCAGAAACCAAAGACCTACTCCATTCAATTAAAATCGGCACTGACAGATGGGGTTGTCCATAAATTGCCATCATCCTTATATCCGATCCAGAAATTGTAACTTTCGCTGAAATTTTCACTTTGCCGCCTACTCCCAGCAAGAGGCCTATGTACAAATGTTTCAAATATAAATTTGTTTCTGTTTGTTTCTTTATCAGAAGTGACTCTAAAATAACAATTGATAATTTTAAGGTAATGTCCTGAAAAAAGTGCTCATATGACTAACCATAGTTTGTACGTCAGACTTGCCAAATGCAGAGCTTCTTGATAATTTTTCTGGAATATCTGTAGTACCTAGAAAGTGGTCATTAACTTCTGGGGTTAGCAAATTACCTGATCGGTCATCCGCATAAAGGATCGCAACGTAATAGTTCTTCTTTCCAATCCAATTCTTTCATGAGAGGTGAATGTTGATGACCTCTGAAAAAGGCACCCTGATCAGTTCGCACCACTTTTACTATTTTTGAACGCAATTTTTAACTCTAAACTTGCCATTTCTCGCTTGATCAACCAAACAGGCTACATCAATTTCTGGAAGCCCAAAAATCTAGTGGTTTAAATTTTCTATTCATTAGATTTGTTTTAACGAATCGCATTGAAATTGGGCTTTTTTTTTGCTGTAGCACTATATTTTTTGGCCTTGATTTCTGGCTTTTTGCTTCAAAAATCGTGAAAATTCACTCACCGGGTTTCCGTTGATTTTGCATCCAAATTAGACGTTCGCTGCTTGTTGGCTCAATTTAGCTCATCTCGATTAATTTCGTTTAATTTGCATAATAGCGTGCGTGCCGTTCGTTATGAAATGCACATGTGTTTCGCTACAATCTTCGATAGTCCAGTTTTTATTCTATCGGAAATTGGATACCAGTATGGACAAATCTTATTTTGATCGCCACCGCTACGTGATTCGACTGTTCCAAAACGTCCATTTCCAAGTATTGTTTTCCGTTTACGATTTTTCTAGCTGCTTCCCATGACTAGAGATCGCAGGTGACAGCCGGGCTTTTAGGGTTTTCCTGGACCTCCGTGCATGGAATTCAGCTATTTAAATCGCCTGTCTCCAGGCAGCCAATCCGAGAGTTTTTGATGGGGCATCTTTGCAAGCCTTCATCGTTTCGGGGCGACATGTGATAAATCTAAACTTAATCTTCAGCCGCATACTCGAACGTTTCATCGCCTGGGCTTACCATAGATGAGGGGCATCCTCCATTTTTGGCGGTTTTGATGTTACTTTAACACCAAATTAGTATTCTGACGTCACTTTAACACCAATTAGCCCAAATCCATGTGAAGGGGTTTGTCCGAAAATTTTTGCTTCTTAATTTCTCTTGGCGTGATCCGTTCGAATTGCATGGATAATTTCCGTTTGGTTTTCATCGCTTCGCGCATTCTGTTTGTCATCGACCAGAAAGCATGTTTCGATTATCTTTCATTTTCGTGATCACGTAAAAAAAATAGAAACAATCTACTTTTGGTTACAACGATGATGTAGCCGACGTCTCGTCAAGCCGCTTTTCCATATGCAATGTGAAATTTCCGATTTTCAGTTTTTCTAGGGGTTTTCTGAGCGGCAGAACCAGTTTCAGATTGTTCGTGTTGTCGGGAATTCTCGTTGCGCCGTGAATCGAATCGATCGATTTGAACGCACGGTTTCAGCCCTAGCCCATTCAAAGTCGATTTTTGCCGCATTTGTTCGTAGATTTATTGTTATAAAAGCTTTGAGCTTCTCGTGCCATCTGTCTGCAAGGTTGAAGTAGTCAAGTTTTTCTCGGCGATAGTGAAGAATGGTCGAAGAAGCTGACATGTTTGAAATACAGAAGTTTTGGGACTCTGACTTCTTGCACAAATTGGTTGAACCTTTTCACTAGCAACCCTGCATCGGGCGTTCTGCGTTTTTCAACTGCAATTTTGACCACAATCCAACCTGCTCGATATTCGCATAGTCCATGCAAATTGGTTTGCCCGTAAATCTATTTTTGGACACGACCCCGACGTATCTGCTGGCTTTACCAGGCCATGCCTTTTTTCTTTGCAGTTTTGATGCTTTGTTTTCGATTTCCAGGGTCTAGCTAAGAAATAGAACATTTGCGCTGTAAGGCATTTATTAACAGGGCTCAATCGGAATCCCATACTTTTTGAGCGTTCAGTGTAACATTAATCTAGCTGCTTCGATTTTGTGCTCATCCATGTATACTGGTGTATTGAACGCTTGGCGTCGTTTATGTTTCCGAAGCAGGTTTACGGTTTTTTTGGTTACCGTCATTTCTCGCGCCGCCTTATCATTTGGCGTGTTTTTCTCCGAAATTAATTGGTACTTTGCTGATGATCGACAAATTCTATGCTTTATTCTTATCCACACATCACTTCAGCTGCTTTGGGAGTCTTCTGCAGCGTCGCCTCTAGCCTGAAGCCGCCTTGCTGGGCTTAGCAGTGGTGCATCGTCTCATAAATGGTAGCGTGCATCAAGTTTAGAAAAGGGTCGATTCTCCTCATTAGATTTGGAGCGTTTCTACGGTACTTCAAGCCACAGTGGTAGCTTTTAAATTGAGACCTCCAAGTCTTTTCTGGGATTCTCCTGCCAGCTCCTGTTGATTTTTGGTTGACGTGCTCAAGACGATCCAACCTTGTGTAAGTTGGAACCGGTTTAAATGGTTATTGCATTTTTTTCGGGCTGTTTTTAATGCTGTTTGACTGGAATTCCCTCATAGGGATGAAGAGCATTGTTTATTCAACCTCGATTAGTATGCTATATCCGCCCACCAAGCGCCTGGTTGTTTTTTACACCGTCTAGTGGTGCTCTAATCCGTAACCGCGGCGCGTCGCTCAAATAGCAGCCCGGGCAAGATTTATGTTTTCATCCGGGTGGCTCATTTTTCATAATTCCAAAATCAAATAGGTTTGGTGAGTTGAGGTTTGTTTGCAATTTCTGATAGCCTTAGCTTTTAAGCGAGTTGGCTTCAAATTATTAAGGCGATTCATAAATGAAATCACCTATCCTTTGATAGAACCGCCCGAGCTTGAGGTGTAATCTGAAAGCAAGTTTTATAAAAGATTAACGAGTCGAGGAGACAGAGAGAGAGACAGAGAGAGACAGAGAGAGGAGAGAGAGACAGAGAGAGGAGAGAGAGAGAGACAGAGAGTTAGAGAGGGAGAGAGACACATTGAATGAGAGAGAATGAATTAGAGCGAGCGAGAGAGGGAGCGGCGCCAGAAAAAGGGAGAGAGAGAGAGGGGAGAGAGAGAGAGAGAGAGCGAGAAGAGAGAAAGAAAGCGAGAGAGCGATAGTGAGAAAGAGAGAGAGAGAGAGAGAGAGAGAGAGAGAGAGAGAGAGTGAGAGAGAGCAAGAAAGAGGTGAGAGTGGACTGAAAATGAATGAGATGGATAATCAGGTCAAGTCAAGAATCCAGAAATGTTCGGCGGCCCTCTCATCCGTTGTGGAAGAGTCCTGCGGAGAATCATTGCCAATCAATTACAAATTACAAATTACAAATTACAAATAAGATCCTGAAACGAAAATTTGAGGAAACGGATTGTACAGGACGGGAATTGTTGCCCTGACGCATCAACGCTGGCTGGCAGGGCATCTATCGATTTCTCGTCAATTTTTGCTAGCTTCCGAATAACGTGGGAGTCGAATCATAAGGCCAGAAGAGAAGAGTAAAATTTTATTAATCGCCGCTGTAAACTGTCCGTCTGACCGTAATATTTTACTACATTTTATTAGTTCACCTAGATTTAAATTCATTAATTTTATTGCAGTTTTCAAAAGGCATAGCTGCCAATAAAGGCAGTAGACGATCCTAGGTTGCACAAATTCTGAGAGTCGCGATAGAACAATTTTATTACGCGTCTCTTTTTAATACATATGTTTTACTCATTTAGTATTCAGCATAAATACGCTTCGCTTTTTCCATCAAACAATCAATTTGCTCGGCATGCTCGACCAGGCGGTGGATAGAGTTGCAATTTTTCTGAAAATTTTTATCGCCTTTAAGCGTGGTACCAGCGCACTGCTGTTGCTCTCTAATTTCCGGTGCTGGTTCGTTAGCGGGGGGACATTTTTTGTCAATAGCCTCTTTTATTTTTAATTACATTATTTTGAGCTGTATATAAGAATCCTAGTTTTTTTTAAATTCTGTAAGGACTAGCGTAACAGAATGCCGTGAAATATCGAAAATCCCGAAAAAGCGCTTATCAACCCCTTTCAGCGTTGTTTTTGCTTCTGATCTAAGTTTTTAGAAGCCAAACTCTTAACGCATTTTTGGTGCTCTAATGGGTCGCGACGATGTTGTACACAAAAAAAATAATACAATAGTAAAAAATCTCTGACAGTAAGCGCCCGCCCCCGCTAACGAACCAGAACCCAACTGTCTATTAAAGGGCGGTGGGGGCAAGAATTTACGGTCGGACATTAAACAAATCGGCAATCTAGCGATGGTTCAAAAACACATCAAAAAAAATCCTAAAAAATACATATTTAACCCCTAACAAATCGACACTATGTCGCTCACCTCTAAAAATTTCATCATCAATCAACAGCTCAGGTCCGTAGCCAGAAGACCGCCGCGTCTTGAAATAAGGAAACGGGGTGGCATCACATCTTAAAAGTAAAATCTGGAAAACTTATAATATATTTTTATTTCATCATTCAGTGCGATTACCTTTATTATCGCGTGGCCCAATCAACGGTTCGGAATGTACGTGAGGTCAAACCTTAGGGTCTTCCGACCTTGGCGCAAGGTTTTTGACGTAGAATATTTTATCTTTGGGTTTACTAAAAATTGGAGTTAATGTAGAATTCCGGATGGGCTCCATTCTTAAGCTAACTTACCGGACTAGTCAAAAATCGATCCGCGAATTCATCAATTTCACCATCAATTAATTTTTCAGCGCTTGAGCTCAGCTATTGCATTCGTTACGCGTGGCGCGAAGATGCTTACCTGAAAAATAAGGATAAAATCTGGAAGTTACTTGTTGCTCACCGGCAAACAAGATGAGCGAAGCGCCGCTGTTGATACAGAACTTTTATTTTCTCGTTATTCGTGCAATGCTGAAAGGCTGGCTTTTTGATAGGTTTTTTTCTTCAGGATGTTTTCCGGGTTTTTCCCCATGTTCCAACGGGCTTGCCGGACAAGTCAAAAATTGGCCAACCGATCTTCGCTAATGTCATCATCTGCCAATTCTTAATTGCGGAGCCCAGCCATTACGTTCGTTTTGCGTGGCACGAAGACAATTATCTGAAAAATGAGGATAAAATCTGGAAGTTGGTTGTGGCTCACCGGCGAACAAGATGGCACATGATGATGAGCGCTTTTCTGCAGGATTCATTATTGTTCGTTAGTAGTGCATTGCTAAAAGATTAAAAATTCGTTGATGTTCTATTTTCAGGGTAACAGAGGGTCCTCTGCAAATTTCCACTAGCAATTAGCGAAGCCTACAGCCTTACCTCTTTTTTGTTGCCTACCTCGCCTAAGAATATCAAAAATTTTCCACCTGCATCAAAGGTTCGGAAGGCTGTTGGCAAGGCCTTGTGCACTGTACTCGTAAACCTGGAAATCGAGTATCATTTTCCTGAAAAGCCGGAATGCCGGACAACCAATTGTAATGCCTCATGCCATTACTCAGCGCATTAAATCGAAAAAATCACCGATGCTTCGGATCCGCTTCAAATGGGCAGCGTAAACATCGATCTCACATTCGTTTCTCCTCCGCATTTGCCCTTGTTTCGGCTTCAGTTTTATTATTTTCGCAGCATCTACCGTTTTCTTTGTAAGTAATGGCACGGCCTCGCTTATTTACCCATTCCATTTTTGTTGTTCAATTCGTGAATTTGTCGGTAAACGATTACGCAATTGGTCGTAAAATATTGCCCAATTTCGGGTTCTAAGCGTCCAAACCGCCGAAGGTGGAGAAAATCGATTTCAATTTTAAGCGCTTCGACACGAAGATAGGCGGAAATTTTTATTTTTTGGTTTTTCTTCTGAATGATTGCTCAGCAATCCGTCCTTAGGGGCAACGGTCGACTCGCTGATCTCAACGTAAAAACCGGATATTACATGCGAAACCTTATATCCAGTGGGTTTGCATTGCAACACTATTCTAAATCCCGGCAAGTTGTGATCCATAGTATGCGTCGTGCATTTTTCGACGCTGTAGATTCGACGCCGTTTTCAAATTTTCCCATTTTCGTAAAGCTTCGGGCTGTGGGGCCAGGTCTTTATAGCTCCGACGGGGTTGCGCGAGTTTCCTAACCTTGGATGGAAAACATTTTTTCCACTAACTCCACTTAGAATTTTATCCATTCTAGGAATTTCCGCGTACTTGGGGTATTCAATGTTTCTTCTCTGAACAGAATGTACCATTTGCTTTGATTTCTTCAAAGTGGACTGAATTATTGATTTTTACTGCAAATCCATCCGAGTAAGTATGCTCTGAATCTTTGTAAAGTCTGCTTTCATCCATTTCCTTGCGTGGCAAAAAAAACAGTCGCTCTACTTGCGGTCTTGTTTATTAAGTAAGTCAGCAAGCGTGATTTGCCGAATGTTCGTTTTTGCTAGAGGTTTTCCAGTAAGGTAGAGGTCGTTTGTGATTGCCAGACATCTATGGTAAGTTAAAAGCTTGCATATCTTTTGGATATTGAAGATATATTCTCCACCATAATTTCTCATTTGTTCTTGGTTCTTGGCTTTCTTCAATAAGTTTTATGCAGTTGATTGACGTTGTGCGACGGCTGTACAATAACGTGGTTGGTTTCCGGTGGCTCTGGAAGCTACACCTCTTTTCTCAATTTTCTGAGTTGGAAGATCATTGTTGCAAGGCTTCTCCGGGGTACTAGTTCGGTGTTTTTTTTTGTTCACACAGATTTTTCGACCTTTTCGAATGGAACTAGGCTGGGCATTGCAACCCATCGGCAGTGACTTCTTCAATATTTTGAATGTCAACTTATTATTTATTTTCGCACAGCCTCTGTTGGTTTCCGATTTTCGTTGCAGCTGGCTTTCTTTTCGAAGCATGTTGTCCATCGTCGCCGGTTTGTCCTCATTTATTGACACTTTGATTGGTTGTGTTTTGCAGCAATAGTTTGCCCGATTGTTCGCAACTTTTCAAAATTAAGATTTTTGAGGCGATTAAAACATGAAATCACCTGTACTTGATAGAATTGCCCCAGCTCGAGAACATGGCCTGAAAAGAGGGCTTAAGGGAGAGAGAATGCGAGTGAGAGCGCGAATGATAGCGAGAGAGAGAGAGAGAGAGATAGAGAGAGAGTCAGAGTGAGAGAGCGAGAGTACGAGCGAGAGCGATTGAGGTAGTCGGGGTATCGAGAGAGAGAGAGAGAGAGAGAGAGAGAGAGAGAGAGAAAGGTCCGGTGGGAGCAAGATTAGTAGTAATAGCCTTATATTTCAAAGTTATTGTGAACCATGATTAATATATTAATCGTTGATAGAAAATTCATATTGCCAAGATTTTATAGCCCGAGACACACTTAAAAATTTGACAATAAATTCGAAAATGGATCGTATGGGACAGGAATTGTTACGCTGACGCATCAGCGCTGGCTGGCATGGTCTATCGATTTCTTGGCGCATTTTTGTTAGCTGCCCAGCGGGTTCGAAGAAGAATAAGAAGGAAAAAATGGCCGGCGTAATGATTTTTTGCATTCCGTGTAGGTGTACCTTACCCCCGGCCGGGTCCTTAGCCCATGATGTAAAAATTTATTAAAAAATGCACAAGGATCGGCTTGGCCTTCCAAAGCGCTGCGATGTGCTCATCCGAAAAGTCGACGATGGCCGTGTGACGTAGATATTCATCGTGAACTCTGAAAAGGAATGCAGTATAACCGAATAATCTTTGAAAAACTAGATCTCTTCCATCGGCTAGGTTTCAGCTGCTATAAGACGCTCCAAGTATTGGTTTTTGCTTAGTCGGTGCTACTTACTGTATGGCAGGAGCTACATTTTCCCAGCTACGTTTTCCGTCCCGATCCCCCCGCATAATTCTAACACTATGTTAAAAATCAATAACACAATAATAAAAATCTAGAAAAATTACGGCTTTTGGGCAAAGATGCAGCCCTAAAACCGGGACATACTGAATCGCCAAAAATGGTTCTCCTACAACACCACCTCACGAGTTTCGATCCTAACCAAACATTTCCTTCGTGACATTTCAGCACCGCTTTGCAGAAACTGCATACCTAAAAAGGAGTAAAATGGATGACTACGGATACCTCGGTTCAACACTAACTCCATTTTACACTTATTCAACTGATACGTGGCGCAGCACCATTATGGCACATGCGTATCACTGAAAAATAAATGCTATTTACGTCTTATTTTGCTCTTTTTAGGTACTGATACATGAGAAGAATCCGAAATTCCAAAATGAATTGAGCGCCTTTCGCCAAAATCGCTTACTTTCGTACCGCTTTTCTGCACATTTTCGAAAATAATATTATAAAAACAATTTTTTCCATACATTTTTCGAAAACCAAAATTTTGAAAAATTTGCGTCGAAATATCAATAGGGTGGGTAGGTACTGCAACAGTAGGAAAAATCAATGTGTTTTTCGCAATTTTGATTCTAGAAAAAGTGGTCCGCGAAAATATGAGTTTTTGAAACAAGGACTATTCGAAAAGTAGCGTTTCGAGAACACATTTTTCTTCTCGACGTTGTATACCTCTAACTCATGCTTCGACGAGTTTCTATTTCCATTTCATTAACGGAGCATCGCAACACGATTTCGCAGAAGGCCACCTGCAAAGCTTTTTGAATTTTGAGGGTCAACAAATACCGATGAAGCCGATGCAGCACTGCGGCCTTTCCAAAGCGTTCACAGCGGAATTTTCCACCCCTAGACAAGTTACGGTGAGAATCATTTTAGCTGAAACAAAAGTACCAGTCTGGTTGGGATGCTTACACGAATTTCCGCTAGACGCGTTTTACAGCTGGCTGAAATAATAGTAAAAAATTCCCTTGACAATTTCAAATACCAAATCGGCCACCTCCATCAACGTTCGTCAGCTTTGCGATCAGTTCAGCACTGTGCCAACCGTATGCTCGTAAATCCATCTAGCATCTTTATTTCTGAAAAATAATCGTTAAATCAAATTTTATAAATTTATATATAGTATATATTTTTATAGCGGAAGTTTTTTTGAAACTTGTCATTCTCCAAAAAAATTGCACCTAAATCTTCTTGCCAAAAATCGATTTGCCAGAATTTTTCTTCTACGTTTCTTCTATGAGCTACTTCTTGCAAAATTATGACAGAACGTGTTTTTCCTTTTGTTTATTAAATAAATACTTAAAAATTTGAATTAGCACTAACAAGTTTGGTGCTCCACTCGGGGTTCAGGCGGTGTGCCAGCTTATTTTTCATTTCATTTCAATTCATTTGGCATTTGTTGGTCCCGGGGCCGAACCCCGTTTTTTTTGGATCTTCATTATTTAGGTTTCTCCAATCCGCTGATCCAAATTGGTGCTCGTTTTCCAGGTTTGTTCACTGCCAGAAGCCGTTTTTGTACACGAGGCAATGTCTCGCCTTCAGAAACTAGCTAGTTTCTTTTGTTCTTGCTGTTCTTCTTCTTCTTCTGATCAATTCAAGGCACGCTACTGTGCCTCCATCTCAGATATCTTCTGGAGCCTAGCCCCTTTCCTTTTCTGTTCTCGCCACTTTCGTTGCGTATTGCCCTGGTGTTGTTTGGCGCCACCTTGACGTAGTGATTTTTCCAAGTGTCGCATTCATTGCGGTATTTTCCTGGTGCAACTTGCTTTTGAAGATGTGCCGCAGAACTTCAAATCACAGACTTCGTTCGGTGCTTTTTTCCCAGTTCGGTCCATGTGCATTTCAGGAATTTGCCGTTGCACTTGAACACCTTGAGAATGACGCGTTTCTGAAACATAATTGGCCCTCGTGACAATTTTGATGAAGGAGACTTCTTGTTTAAACTCTTCTTTGCCGCTACCTTGGATTTTCATTGCGTGGCATGTTTCAGCGGTTTAACTGCATTTAAAACGCATTAGGTTTGCGATAAAATCTCTTCAAAGGTTTTTAGTCAATATCTCGTATGCAGCTTTATTGATTCTAGTGAACTCAGGCGTCGCTGTTTTTGTCGCCTTGACGCGGTCGGCTTCTTTTCAATTCTTGTCCTTGATCTGGATCTGATGGGAGTCATGTAGCGATCTCGTTTTCAAATTTCTCAAAAAAATTGTGCAATTTTGAGGAATCGGCAAGCAAGGCGACTCTCGAGTTCCGATGCCCCATTTTGAACCCTTTCTGCGATATTTCAAAAGATCAAGTACTCGGTAACGTTTTGTAACTCCTCAAAATTTTCCATCTTGTCCTCATATGCTTGTTGTATGACGTAGAATGTAGTCTGATAACTTCAAAATCAGACTCGAGTCGCTAGAGACTGGACGCCCACGACACAATGAGAAAAAACCCCCGAATCGACTTGTTTTGCCGCAATTGCTCATTAGCTCTCAGGAACGGGTTCCAACGACGGCCATAGACCCTGACAGTCCGATTTTATGTCGATTTTTGTCAAAAATTTCACAGAAAAATATCTATTTTCACCGGCTCTGCAAAACGGTCATTCGACAGAACTTTCCGCCAGTTGGTTGGACTTTCGTATCATTGTGTATTCATCTTCAGGTCTTCAAGGCGTTCGAATTTTCGCCGGGAATTCATTTCCAATTTTTTCGTCCCGGACATTGTACATTCCGGCTGCATGGGCGAGTTTTATCAACGATTTTTCGGCTTTTTGTAAGGTGCTTTTTTGGCCGCGGGCGGATGTGAGTTGCGTTAACGATTTTGGTACGGCTTATCCGAATTTTTCGACTGCATTGTTCCTCCAGACCTTCTGGGACCTGTTTTTCAAGGTGTCTTTCCGTTTAACTGCTACCACCAATCATAGAGGTGCTGCTTGGACACATTTTCGATGTTTCATTTTTGGACCTCGTCATCTGGTGGGTGACGGTGTTTCCATGTGAGCTTCAGCCACGACCCGGTACACAACAGCATTGCTCGGCTTCATCCGAAAAACGGCACAGTTCTTTTTTGGCTTTTCCTCAAATTTTATACTGTAGTTCGTGCTCCAGTGCGAATCTAGGACTCCTAGACTTGTTTGTTGTTTTCTCCCCGTGTTCCTGGAGCATTGTAATTTTTTGAGCACAAGCTTCTCAAAACGGCTTTAGCTGCTTTTTGGGGGAATAAGACCGTCCTCGTTGCCCCAAGATATATCCCAGATGCCGAAATTACTGCAGCAACGATGCAGCACAGCCACTTTCCCACGTGGTTTTTTGAAAACGATCAGTACTTTTGGTCATTTAGCTAGCGATTCTGGAATCTTTTTCGCAATACCTGTGCCGGTTCGTTCCTAATTGTAGCACAGCAGCAAAGATCTTGTTTTACGTAGCTTGCTTCAAATATTTTTCTTTGAGCAGGAACATATTTTTTACCTCATCCATGCTCAAACATCCTCATTTTGGAATTTGCTCCATGACCCCCACAAGCGTAGCTTATTGTTGGATTTTTTACCAGCTCTTCGAGTTCTAATCCAATTTAGTATCGGCGCGGTGCCGGGTTTGCGATGGGTCCTCATGCTCAATTGGTTTTATTCCTTGCTGCTAGATAGTCCTTGGATACGAAGATTGTTTCAAATATTTTTCTTTGAGCAGAGATTTAGTTTCCAATTTCGTGGATAATCGGCTGTGCTTGGTAAATAATAGCTTCCTTGGTTTTTTACTACCTCTTCGGATCCGTTCTCTATTTTACACCGCTGCAGCAAAGTGCTATGAGTCCGACCTAGCGCTCGTTCAATTCTCTAGAGCTGCAGCCCGATCGAGCTCTTTAGGTCCTGCTTGGGGATTTTCTCCGGGGGTAGCCGTCGACGGGGCGGTGAAAATAGTTTTTATTGGCTCTTCGCGCTGTGTTTGCATTTTGTACAGTAGCAGCATAGTTGTGATGGTCTGGTATAGTCGGTCGGTTTGGTCCTGTGCTCAAATGAGTCTAATCCTCGTTTGAAAGCTGCTCTTTTTCACAGTTTTTCGCATCCAAACACTGGCAAGAGCAGGGCTTACCCTTTTAATATGTCCGTGCATTTCTTCTTGAATTGATGACCATGCAGCATGGTTTTGCTTAAAATATTTTGTTATGAGCCGTGTGTTGCTAATCGGTATCGGCTACTACTTTTCAAAACATTTTTGGGTTGTTCCTCAAATTGTCACTGACGCAACACGCATGTTACCGTAGGCTCTGTTTCTGTGCTTAACATATTTTCCTTTGAGTAGGAACTTGTTTCGACCTCCCTGGATACTCCGTCATTCCTGATAAATAATAGCTTCGTGGATTTGGTACCACTTCGCATCCTTTCTCAATTTCACAACGTTGCAGCACAGTCTTCGGAGGCCGACCTTGCGCTCCTTAAATTCTCTTGAGCTGCGGCTTCATCAAGCTCTTTAGGTCCTGTTTGGGAGTTTTTGAGTGGTAGCATGAACGAGGCGTAGAAAAATAGTTTTTACTAGCTCTTCGAGCCGTATTTGGATTTGGCACCGGCGCAGTACAGCTGAGAAGGCCGGGCGCCGTGCTCGAAGCGGTCCAATCATTTTTCGCAGTTTTAATCGTTCCCGAAGAATAGCTTCCATTTCTAATACGTTGTTAGTTTGCTTCTTGACTGGCACTGATGCAGCCCGGCCTTGTGGTCGTATACGATCGCTTAAAGTATTTTTTTTGAGCCGCATATCATTGCTGGGCTCCTTAAAACCGGCGGAACATATCCACTTCGGGTGGTTAAACTAATCGAGCGGCAGCTTCTCAAAACGGCTGCAGATGCTTTTTCGGGCAATAAGAACGGTGTCCATGCTCCAAGGTATATCCTAGAATCCCAAATTACCCCAGCAACGCGGCAACACAGCCATTTTCCACAGGCTTTGTTTCAAAACGATGGGTACTTTTTGGCCAGTTAGGGAAGATTTTGGAATCTTTTTCACTTAGCAATTTCGTCGCTTTAACTTTAAAATAGAAACATCAGAGCTGACTGTGATGGGTTTTTCGCGGTACTTAATCCTTGTCGCATAAATTCTATAGCTTTCTGGCATCGTTGTATGGCGAGGCGTATAGTCTTGAGCTTCTTTTTTGCTTCTTCTTTGCTCTTCGCGCTGTTCCGTAGTGTTCAAATAGCGGGCGCTACCGCTAGGTATATCTTCGAGTGCACTCCGAATTCCAAACCGAGACAGCACAGCGGGTTGTAATGGGGTTTCAGGAAATATCCGGTTTTTCTCGAAAAGATAAATTGATTTTCCGAGTCTTACGGCGTGTTTTCCTTATTCAAATGGCTGGTATTACTCCCAGGTACTATGGAGGAGATCCAAATTCACCCCCGATACGGCACAGTAACATCAGGGCCGGCTTTTTTCAACACAAATCGATTTTTCTTCAGGTTTTCATAGATTTTTATCTCTTTGTCCCCATTTCGCGTAACCGAGTTTGCATGGTTCCGACATTATCGGGTTGTGAAAAGAGAGAGATTTTTTTCAAAATTCCGTGAGATCGCTTTTCAAATAATCTGTGTCGGTTTGACGCGTTTATTTTGGCAAAGATTCATTTTAGCACCGAATTCAAATTGGCAAGCTTTGCGCCAGGCACTTGGTTCAGCATATTCTTAATTCAATTCGTAACAACACAGCATGCTGGGAGGGGCTTTTTTCAGGAACGTCGACCCTTTTGCCTTTTTCATCTCGTTCTCAGCTTTTTAGACCCGTTTTAACTCAGTCACTCAGAACTTTCACTCATCCACTTCACTGGGGGCCCTTTCTTGCAAACGATTAACGTTTTTATCACATTCCATTTGGCCGGTGCTAGTTTTCATCTAACAGCGCAGCCAGGCGTCAGGTTTTTAAATCGCCGTGCTCAAATCCTCTTCCGTCTGTCTGGTTCTGTCTTATAGATGTCGTGCTCAGAATAATCGATCTCCTGAGCAGAATCCTTAATGCGATCTTTACTTGTTTTGTTGTGTCGCATTCAGGTAGATCGGTAGCATTAGCTGGCGATTTTCGGGCATTTTCTCGCCACAATGGCCTGGTCTTTAATTCAAGTTCAAAATTTGTAAATTCGTAAGAATTTCTAACAAATTTGAATATGGTCTCTTCCGCACGATCGAGGCCGTTTTTGCAAATCAGTAGCGTTTTTATGACTTTCCATATAGTTGGTGATATTTGTCTTTGAACAACACAGCCAGGCGTCACGTTTTTGAAGCCTCGTGCTCAAAATCATCCATCTCCTGAGCAGAATCATTAGTGCGTTTTTCCCTTGTCCTCTCTAACGGCAACGAGGTAGCCGAATATCGGTGGTGGTAGTTGGACATTCAATGGAATTTTCTGGCACCGATGGTGCTGGTTTTAATGCCAGGTACAGTTTGGGAAACCATGGGATTTTTCTTGCTAATTTTAGTATCTTCTTCTTTCTTCAGCTTCTTAGGGCCATTTTTGTGCAAAGGGGTAATGTTTCCAGGGCCTTCCAGATAGCTGGTGAATTTTGTAATTTAACAATGAGGCCACTCGTTCTGTCTTGTAAATGTCGTGCTCAAACTAATCCAGCTTCTGAGCCGAATCTTTGCTACGATTTCCATCTATCGGGTATGATAATGGCGACGTAGCTGCAGGCCGGCAATGGCACTGGATCCCAATGTGTTTTGTGTATCTTTTCCTCCCCTCCACTTTTCTGGGGCTTTTTTGCAAAACAGCAACGTTTTTTTGACTTTCCATCTAGAAGCTGCTAGTTGTAATTCGGCAATGAATCCGCTCGTTTTGTAGATGTCGTGCTCAAAATCATCCATTTCCTGAGCGGTCGTTCGTAGGATTTCACTTGTCCGCGGCCTCAGCAATCATCCAGGTTTGTTAAAATAATAGTACTTGGATATGTTCTGGCGTTTCCTTGCCTCAATACTTTTGGCTGTTTCATATACCGGCTGGATTGCTAGCGATCCATTGTATTCAAAAGATTTGTAATATTTCCAAATAATTGAAGCCATTCTAGCATTCAAATATGTTAGCGATTATCGAATGAAATCGTTGGTGTTTGGCAGAATTCGCCAAGAGCGAGAGTTTAACCTAAATAAGTTGCTGTAGAGAGAAAGTAAGGCCGATAGTAGAGAGAGAGAGCGGGAGAGAGCGGAGAGAGAGAGAGAGGGAGCGAGCGAGACAGAGAGAAGAGAGTGAGGCAGAGGGAACAAGAAAGAGAAAGAGAGACAGAGAAAGAGCAAGGGAGAGGCGGATAGAGAGAAAGGAGAGGGCGAGAGAGTGGCGGTAAGAGATAGCGTGAGAGAGAGGGAGAGAGAACGAGAGCAGAATTGTCTTTTTAGAAATATTAAAACCAAATTAAAACCTAAAAACAAATTTTAATTAAATACGCCGAGCATTGCGAATGACTCCACCTCTTAAGACAATGTAGGCTTTAAATTAAACACGAGAAGAGACAAAGACAATTAATGTAGCGCAAGCCGGAAAAAGGAACCGCAACCGTCCGTATAGCGACGAAATGTTGCATTAGCGCTGGCCCCGGGCTGCCATTGTCTATCGATTTCTCGCCATTTTTTGCTACCTCCGAGCGGCCGGCAAGAAAATGAGAGGGGCGAGAGGGCTAAGATTTTCAGGGTTCAGGATACTGGTATTTTTAAACCAAAAGCCTTATACTCTCGGAGAAGAGAGAGAGAGAGAGGAGAGAGAGCGAGAGAGAGCGAGAGCAAGAGCGAGAAAGAGATCGCTTTAATTGCTGTCATTTCCTAAATTCTCGACTTTTGCGCTGTCCCCGTGTCACAATTGACATTTATTTATTTAAAGAAATATTTTTATGTGCGCCATATTCCCGTAGGACGAGCAAAATTTCATTTGAGCAATGAAATAATTGCATTCCGAAAAACTTTTCTTGTCGTCATGGGCGAGCCCCTATTTAGGCATTCGGTAGGTTAAGAAAGCTTGTTAAAATACTCAAGTTACATGAAGAGATGTTTTTTAGGTTGGTGTGATGCTGGTCATCGCGCTGCCATTTAATAGCTTTTTATCTACACGAAAACGAGCAAGGTGATGGGGCCTTTTGGGTTCTTTTCTCTCTCCGCACTGCAGCTCCATTGGTAATTTGTGCTGGGGGGATGGGGCTTTGTGCGGGGGTGTTGGTAGAGCATCTAAAAAGGAATCGTTAACGGATTTCTTGCGGTGATTTGCGGCTCTCCGGGGCCCTGGAATTTCAACCAGCTGAACGCCCATCGACCCTGAGCGGGGTTTTTGAATGCTGGATGGTTCGAGCCGGAAATGCTTTTAGTCCACAGCAATTTTGAATTCGGACACTGAATGTCTTGGGCGAAAGAAATAAGGCGAAAGAAATGCTGAACAGAAAGTTTTATGTGGGCTTAGGCTTGTATCATTCGGAAGCCCTTGAAACGACGAGTTTGCAACTGTATGTTTTAAGACCCTGTTTTAATTTAAACCCGCAATTTTACAGCCCATTTAAAGACATTAAGAAAACGGCCTCCATCTAATTAACGGCTAATTCCGGTCATTTTGCTTCAAAAACTTGAGGCGAATGTGTTAGTATGCGATCCCGAAAAATCGCAGAATTTTTAAAAGTGGCATGTAAAATGCCGGGTTTAAATAACAACGGTTTAGGAGATTATTGCAAACTGACGATTACGAGGGCTTTCGAGTGGTCCAACTATCGTTCTGATCCGATACTTCTGCGACGATTTAGAGAGGGGGTGTTTTTTTATTGGTTGTATGCTTATCATTTCTAGTTTTGATTTCGGTATAATAATAATCTTCCCTTTTTATTTTCATAATGCGGAACCAAACTCACATTAAAGCTGATTGAAAACATCCCAACATTTTGAGCGCCTTGACCGCGAGACAGGATCAGGTCGACTTCATGAAACCATTTGAGGATGATCAGCGATATAGTTTTTCTGCAAAACTTCTGTAAAGTCATTTTGTCGTTGGGCCTCATTTCAAGTTTGTCGGATTCTGGTTATACACGCTAACAAGGAGACGTTTTTGAGTGTCGTCGGGACTTTGGCATCGGACCAAGCCTATCTTGTGCAGAATTTTACGCTGATTCCGAATATGTTAACCGTTTTTGCGGAATCGCCATTTCTCGAAAGTTATGAACGATTTAAACCTCAAAACAGCCCAAAATCGGCTACTTTCAATAGTCATAAAAGGCTTCAAAATAGGTTTTAGACAAAACCAAATAGTACATCTTGTTCAGAAAAAAATTCTCTATAAAATGTACCATCTTTTCCAAAATCATTGAAAAGTTGGAAAAATTTGATAAATTGGGAGGTCCATAATTTTACAAAAATTTTCAAAATTCCAGCATTTTTTAGTTAAGTAGCTTATTTTATAGAGAATTTTTTCTGAACAAGTTGCATTATCATGTTTTGTCTAAAACCTATTCCGAAGCCTTTTATGACTATCGGAAGTAGCCGATTTCGGGCTGTTTTCAGGTTTAAATCGTTCATAACTTTCGAGAAATGGCGATTCCGCAAAAACGGTTAACAGATTCGAATCAGCAAAATTCTGCACAAGAACTTGTCGATCATCCGAGCACTCAAAAACGTCTCCTTGTAAGTGCCACCTAACTTTTCTTCTACGTTGCGCCAACACACTCAAAAATCGCGCCTTTTTGGAGTTTTTGATCCTCGAAAAAATGTGTTCTAACTCCTCTAGGTCGAAAAAGAGAAACATTGCTTCTGAGAACCGGACAAATTCAGAAAATTTCAAGGAGTGAATTTCGGCCAAATTCTAAATTTTGCCTTTTAGACAAATACTACATTTAACAATCAAAACGATTATTTACCGTGTGGCTTAATCACATCTCCAACATCGTGCCGAATCGCTTGGTTTTGTTCGTCATAGAGCAGATAACACTGTGGAATAGTCATTCGGCGAGTTTCATAGATCTGTTTGTGTACGCCGGCCAAGGCGGGATTTTCGAAATATCCGTACTTTGCCTCCTTTCGATTGCTGTTCCTTGCTTATCTTCGAGGTTTTTCTGCAGTACTGGCAGCGCATTAACTTCTCGCACGATCTCGATTACAGTAGCTATTCAGTAGCTTTTGAGCATCGTTCCGAAGCAGGTACTTTTCTCTTGCTTCTGTCCTTTTATTATTTTCCATTCTTGAATCCATCGCAGGTTTGTCGTTCTTCCGTCTCTCTCCCTCTCTCGCTTCGGCGGTGATGTGATACGCAGGTCAGATCAATATCTACCGCGGAGTTTCTGCGCGTTTCTAACCCGGCGTTTTTCCGTTTTTCGTTCGTTTCGTTTTCGTAAATTGGCCTTTCGGTGCAATTGTTGCCCTCTATATTTTTTTTGCGCCGGGTTATCTGACCTTAGGCCAAATATATTCTTGGACACCTGGCCCTTGGAATCCACTTTTTGAGGTGATTCGGCCAGGAATATGTTCTTCTTTTTCTTCTTTCTTTTCCTAATACGGCTTCTCGTCTTTGCCGCTGCCGTTCGTCCATGATTGCGGCTTCAGGCTCTTTGTCGATTCACATGTTCTTACGTACCGGCTCATGTAGGCCGATTAGGGACGAACTTGGTCTTATATATTCTACTTTATACAGAACTTCGTCTGAGGTGAAGCTTAGTGGAAAGTGTCGCATGTCTCTTCGCTTTTTGCCTTATTTGGCAAAAGAAATCGGCCTGATTCTTGGCTCCGACGATTGGAAAAAGACTCCATCGTGTCCTTTTTCGATCTTGCTGATTTCCTGCACTCTTGCTAAGAGTTAAAAAATATCCCGATTCTGGTGCACTGATCCTGTGCCCGATACCAATTGTTCGTGTCGAAGGCCGTCAAAAGCAAAGTGGTGTTTGAATGCAAGTTTCGTAAATCAATTTTGTAAGCTTCGCCCTGCACAATCTAGCTGGAACTCGAGAAAGTTCTTTAGTATGAGCGAATATGCTTATTATATTGTATGCAATATTTGAAGCGACTCACGCATGAAACCGCATCGTTTTGGTGAAATTCCCCAGGGCTGAAATGTGAATCTAAATCGTGGAAATATGATATTTATTGAATGAATAATAGAGGAATGGGTCGAACAAAGAAAATTAAGCGAAACTATTTATGATAATTAATATTTATAATAAATACTTAATTTATATAGATTTACAAATAATTAAGTTATATTAATTTAAAAAGTTGAGCTAATTTCTGGAATAATATAAGAGGGTTTTTGATGTCGAATTCCTTGGGAACTTAAGATATTGCGTCTTTGGCAAAACTTTTACCCATTCGACAGTAAAAGCGGACTAACGAAACCCTACTAAATTTACCAAATGCTTCATTCATGTTAAAGTATAGTTATTTGTGTAATAAAGTGATAGATAAATACGATAAATTAAAGTAAATCTGTGATTAACGACGGTTTCTAGAGGCTTCGAATTAATTATTATTTGATTAAAATTAAAGATTATTAAATTAAAATTAATGTTTAGTAACAACAAAATTATGATGCTATTGGACGCGGAATACGGGCTTTATAAGATTTAGCGCAGGGAAACGGTTGCGTTGCCACGGGCAGGCAGGGTCTATTGATTGTTACGGCATTTTTTGCACGCAGCCGAACGTCTCGCAACAGATTGAGAGGTACCAGAGAGGAAAAGCGTTCGGGAAAGTCAGTGTTTGCGCTGCATCGTTTATGATTTTTGCTGCATCGCCAAATTCACAAAATTCATCGAAGCGTCACCGAAATTATGTAGGGGGAGAGGGTGCGAGAGAGCCAGAGAGAGAGAGAAAGGAGAGAGCAAGAGAGAGAGAGAGAGAGAGAGAGAGAGAGAGAGAGAGAGAGAGAGGGGAAGTGAGCGAGCTGCAATTTTATAAACTCTTGAATTTGTGTGTTTTTATTTCACAAATAAATGATTTGATATTTAGATTGATTTATCAAAAATATAACTTTAATAGCGCGGTTTGCCAAAATCCGCGATGATAAACAGCGTTCAATTTACGGCCGGAAATCATTGAACACGGAAACTTCGGTGCTATCTCGGGTTTTGCAATCGAGATTTTTTACAAGTCCACGTCAGTGTATCCATGTTCCTTGCCTGAAAACATTCAATGTTTACCGGGATACTGGCTCCAAATGTTCTATTGCTAAGGATTAAACTCTATTTACCTCGGTTTTGTTCCCAATAACGAGTGTAGTGGAACCTCTTGCATCTCGTTTCGCCTCTGTCGAGTTGGCATCTTCGAGCCAGGAGTTGCGTTTGAGTTGGCGCTCAGCCAATACTGCCCCCGGCCGTTTCCTACATCGAGACGATTTTTAACTCTACTATGCCTTCTTGTTTACTTGCCGTTCATTTTATCAGCCTGGCTTCCTCAAAAATTTCTTGAATTTATCTGGCCTCACTTCAAACTTCTTACATTTATCATTATCAGTTTTAGACCATTTTCCTAGATTGCTCCAGTTGCACAGCAGCCGCATAGAAATGCAGGGATTTCCTTCTATTTGGCAACGATGTCTAAAGGCTCAAGAGATTTTTTTATTATCTTGGTTTTCTTAGCAAGTTTGATCTTTTCTTCAAGAGAAATATAATGGCCTGATAATAGGTATTTTAATAGTGTTTTCATATGATTTAACTTAATTTGAGGTAAATACTCTACATAAAAAACTATGCAGAATGTTCAAAGTTTTGAAATGTTGATAGAAAACGGCCATTTTTGACAAAAAAACCGATCTTGTCGATAGCCTTTACAAAATTTTTAGGGTTTTGCCGTTTATGCAATGTAAAGCCATAACGGGCGATCTCAAAATCTCGTGAAAAATCTGATAACATTTTAAGACGTTAGAAACACACCATTTGTAGCCTTTAGATGTCGATAGAGATGCAGTAATCGCAGAAAATCCTTGTAGTTGGTTGCACGTGGTTGTATTCCATTTCTTAATAAAGTCCCATCGCGTGATTTTCTAGAATTGCTGTGTTAATAAAATTAAAGATAGCAAACAGAGACGCATAATAATTCGCAATTGCTCTCAAGATCATCGATGAAACGTGCCAAAAAATTGTAAATTTTCAAATCTCTTATGAATTTTTTGAAAGTGTAAAGTTTAAAAATCACCGACTTTCGTGGATTGTTCCTGGAGACCATAACGCAGGGAGTTTCGAATGTAATTTACTTTTGACGCATTTGATCAACGTTCTGCAGGATACTACCTGAAACATGCTTGAATGCCAGTTCCAAAGATGTTTACCGCTGACGGCTGAAGAGCATTCATATTGGATTAGTGGGAGCAATACACTCTTCCACGCAGCGCCGCAAAATGTGTCAACTGAAAATTTTTAATATTAAAATGTAGCGCCGGCTCGTTTTTTAAAAACGGTCGTATTTCGGAAAATCGATTTTGCGAAGATCAGTTTTCGAAAATCATGTTTCAAAATTCAGTTTTCCGAAAATTTGAATTTCGAAAACTTTGCGTCCAGCTATCAATAGGAGAAGGCCGTAAAGGGCGTAGGATAGCTCTGCAAGTTTTCGAAAATCTCATTTTCGCAAACTGTTTTTGGAAAAGATGGCTTTTAAAAATGTGACTCGAACCTTCGAAAAAAGAATTTCGTCAAACTGATTCACAAAAAATGATTTTCGCAGATAGGATTTTCGAATATGTGTATACAAATCATTACGAATTACGAATCTATTTACGTACATTACCTTAATTACATTGCCTGTTCCATCGCGGAAAAACTACACGGAATCTGCATTTTTTTTATGTATCGCCATGAAAAATCGGCTACAACACCTTTCGCATCCCTTTAAAAGTCTTAATATAACTTCAGAAAAATAAGCAAAAGCAAAAGCCTACCTTTATAACCGTATAAAAGTCCACAATAGAAGGAGTCTTCGATTTTCTTGCCCCTCCAAATCGGGACGTTTCCATCTTGACAATGGAGCCCGTTCCTAGCTCGTTTCGTTCTCGGAAATCCAGCAGGTTAGCACATCTTTTTATATCACTCTTAAGGATGCCGAATTACCCTTTATCGGGCTACATTTGGGTGATGTTAACACAAAGCCACTTGTCGACCGTTTAGGCCATGAGATCGACACGATATCGATTGATCCCGGCTGCCTTCAATTTGAATTTTTTGGCGTATAGTGCTCTCATTTTAAGGAGCAAACGTTTGGAAAGGCTTTGAGGTATATAGTGTTGCATAAAATTTTTTCCAAGCACCGTCTCACTAGTCGGAGATAGATTAGGTGTTTTTCAGGAGCTTCTCCTGCCTCTGATTTCCTGGCTTTTCTTGAGCTTTTTCAGCGGCTTGGTATACCCTTAAACCTGCTCCGGTTAATCCATTCAAAGTCGATCATATCCTTGGTACGGTTTTTTAAAATTTTTTTGAATTTTGAGTTCATAAAGGCTAGTTGATTTTTCCAAATTTTTATTCTCGAATCTCCGGCGTTTTTCTCCGTCCCCTTTTGCAAAGAGACTTCGGTGTTAGATAAATTGATAGTTTCCATCTATCAGTCCTTTAAAGTTCGGTGGCAAGGCTTGCGCGCAGCTCCAGCATTAACGTTTCTGATAGTAAGGTTATTTGATTTTTGATAATTTTATTCGGAATTTTTGGCGTTTTTTCCTGGTACCATTTTTGGACGACACTTTGGTCATTCATAGCCTAGTGGAAAGGATCCCTCCACGGCCCAGCATGAACGTTTCTGATACTGTAATGCGCCAATTTTCACATTTTTTGCGTTTCATCCGTTTTGTGCGTAACTGATCCCATAGCATATTTGTAGTCCAATGGAATTCTCGCAACTTTAATAATGCCTTTCCACGGCCGGTTTGAGCGTTATCCCGCTACAGAAGCGGCCTGAGAAATTTGGTTTCGGTCATCGGTTTTGCCCCGCTTAAAATAATATTTACTTTTTGAGCCTGGGTTTTTGGGGCCTTTTTGCACGGGTTTATGCTTATCCATTGGTTATCCTGCAATGAAATTCTTCCGGCCGTCTAACCTTTCATGAATGGGAAGAACAAGGCAGAGGAACTTTACGAAGTTATCTCAGGTATTCGTAACCTGCCGGCTTCACATTCAAGCTCGTTTGAGTGTGCTATTGATACATAACATTCATAGTTCGACTGCTTTGGTTCGATTTAAAACAACCCGCTTTTTTTGGTTCCAGACCTTTTAAGGTACGATTTTGCATGGGTTTGCGTTTAGCCAGCTGCCAGCATAGCGTTTATTTTTTGGCCTGTTCACTGAACGGAAACAGGAGCCTGAGCACTTGCTCGCTCTCAACTACATTTAAAAACCGTTGGGTTGGATCTGAATTTTCTGACGCAGCACAACTGTCCGACGGGGACCTCCTACAGCGAACCCTTCATCCTCAAGCCCGACCGCCATTTTGCGGTGCTCCTTGGCCTGGCTTTTTAGTACAATGAAGAGCTTGTCCTTCTGGTATTCTTCGATAAAACACTGGCGTTTGCATCTACTTTTGCGCACAATATTCACTTCATTCATGTCTTGGCTATTTCATGGCTAGGCTATCCTAAAATTCAATAGTAAAGTAAGAATAATAATAATATTCAAGGAAGTGTCTCTTCAGGTCCATAGAAATAGATGCTCAAAATGATGCTCAAGAGTGAGGATGGAAGCAGCGCTTCGCTGGGTACCGTCGCGTTTAGTCAATGATTCTGTACAAGTACCTTGGGCCGAAGTGGCGCCGGAATTCTTACAAGAATTAAATTTGTTGAAACACCAACGTTTTCCGACGATGTTCTTGAAAACAATCGATACTGTTTTCGCGTGTGAGCGTTCTAGCGTAAGTTTTTTTTTATTTGATCTCAGGATTTGAATAGCTTTGGTTATCACCACTAGTTGAACTCCAGTCTTTTCAAACTTGTCGCAACAGAGCTGCCCCACCGTGCGCAGTCAAAAATCGATATTTTCCGGCATATCGAACCTGGTTCTGATGGGGAACATTCGCTCGAGTATCTGGTTCGAGGACCTCTTTTGCACTTTCTCGATCTTCCTTGAACTTCTTTAACTCGTTGTTCTTTGCTGAGGTCATGACGCATAGAAGAGGATGAGCATGATGGTGACGCTTCCAAAAATTCAATTGTTCAGATTTATTATTCTTTTTCATTTCATTTCTGGATCCTATTTAAACGGCTTCAAGCCTCAAGCGGAAGCTGCTTTTCGAGTCAACAGATTTAGCTTTGGATTTCATCGCAATTTTATCTCTTTCTTTTTCAAAATTGTGGTTGTACAGACGTTTTGAAAAGCTTCATTGTGCACAGTTGCTCAAACGTCTTGCTGGCTCGGAAAAATTTCAAAATTACGTTTCGCACAATTCCAAACAGGCCTCCGTCAAAGACCGGATATCCTTCCAAGGATAGAGCCAATTTTCGCCATTTTTTCCTTGCGCTCTTCAAGCGGTTTCCCCAACCTTGTCAACTGCATTTCCACTTCCGCTACTTTGTGCATCATCTGGGATTTTTATCAGTTTTCCAGCTATTTTGGGAATAATTGTCGATGAAGCGTAGGTGGATGTGTGTCGTGGGTAGGCGCCATCGGGCCCTGAGCCCGAAGGAGCGTGTCGGATTCCGTGAGTTTTGTCTTCTTCGTTCTCAACGCTATTGGTGGGCTTTTAATTCCAGTTTCGTAGATTTTTGCAAATTTTTCAAGCGATTTGTTAACTTTCAATCGTCTAAGCAATTCTTGAATGAAATTGCCAGTATTGGTAGAATTTCCCAAGAGCGAGGAGGCTAATCTAAATCGAAAACTAATCGAATTTCTTAAAAAAACTAGGGCATCGCGAGAGAGAGAGAGAGAGAGAGCACGAGACAGAGAGAGAAAAAGAGAGAGAGAGAGAGAGAGAGAGCAAGAGAGCGAGAGTAAGAGCGAGACAGTGACAGAGAGAGAAATAGAGAAATAGAGAGAGAGAAAACGAGAGAGAGAGAGATGTGGAGAGAATGCAGGTAATGGCGTAAGCAAAATACTGCTCATTTCGAATTATTGTTGTAAATCGGGAACCAAGGGCGCATAACGCCAATTGGAAAAGCCTTTGCTTTTTCAAATTCCAAGCGTTAAATTTAATACAGTTTAAAGAAAAATTAAATAAATTTAAACTGCTAAAGAAAAGTCAAAAAATGAAACAAAACCGTCCGTATAGCAGCGAAATGTTGCATTAGCGCTGGCCCCCGGGCTGCCATTGTCTATCGATTTCTCGCCATTTTTTGCTACCTCGGAACGGCCGGCAAGAAAATGAGAGGGCCGAGGGGGAAAAGCCATTTCGAACGGATTTTTGAAGGTTTGAATTTCGAGGCCACATACATGCAGAGAGAGAAATCGAGAGAAAGAAAGAGAAAGGGAGAAAAGGAGAGAGGGTGAGAGAGGGAGAGAGGCAGAGATGACCAACGATATTGAATTTCGATTCTCGTAATCATATATATTGCTTTCCAAGTTTGTTAATACGAAAAGAACCAAAAATAAGAGCCAAAACAATTTTTGTGCCTTTTCAGTGAAACACAGAGCATCCTTTATATTCATAAACTATTCAAGCAAAACAGCGTCATTGCCAGAAGCCTTGCAAGGTGCAGCCTTCAAAGATAGACGCATCCATATACACGGCACCTGGAATTTAATGATTGTGAACGTTAATTGGTCGGCTTCTATTTTGGTTGTTTAGCTCATGCTCTTTCTTTACGCCAAAAAACTGACGTAGATCGGCAACATCGTTCTTCCAAAATCTATCGATCCGACATTCGAGCGTGAGCCTGGAATCGGACGTTTTTCAGATTAAAAGGCGGAACTCCACCTATAATCGCCTCGTGGCATAGCTACCTTGAAGAACGGCTATCACCTCCCACAGGACTCGAAAATAAAATCATGGGCCAGCTGTCACTATATTTCGCTCGGACCATGTATTGAGCAGAGGCTGCCAAAATCATCCGTCTGAAAGTACAGTATGCTCCTGGAATCAAATTTTACGTGTTGATTCTAAGATTTATTACCCTAAATCGCGGACCGGAATTATTACTTTTGCGAAAATTCAATGTTGAGCAGCGCGACGAAGGTCTGATCATATCTTAACCCGGTTTAAAGTGATACCTTATGAGATATGATCAATCTATCCATTTTGCGGAATCTAGTCATCTCCACCATTTTTCCCCTATTCGAATAAGTGGTGGCAGGTTGGCGAGTTTGCCGCCGCCGCCTCATTGTCTCCTGAAAAGGTCAGTATTATTAATTTTAATAATTTGACTTAAAGTTCCAGTAGGTGATAGGTACCTCTTAAATATTTTTATGATACCTTACGTGGGAATTTTTCGGCTGCAACAAATCTATGAGATTCCGAAATATTATGATAGCGCTTTATTACCCTCCCTTTAAATCTGTCGGTATTCTAAATTTTATATCAAAGCTATTGGAATTTTGAGCTTAAACTAAAGGAGTTACGTTACCTGCCGCACTGCGTCGTCGTTTTCCAGGAGCGCGACACGTTGAAGGCTTCAGAACTCGTTGTATCCCAATGCCACCTTGGGATGTTGCGAATTTCCCATCCTAGAATTACGGATTGTCCTTGCTAAAATAAAACTACCTTTGCCTATGCCGTTCACAAGTTTTTCTAGTGCTGAACTGAATATTCACGTCGCTTAAAATGAAGTCGATGAAGCATTATTTCGTATCTGAAAAGTAGGATGCCATGATAACTTTATTTGTATAGTAATTTTTTATTAATATTGTTCTAGTCAATTTCCAAACATTGAAATATTCATGACATAATTTCTTAAAGGACTTAGCTTAGATTATATTTTGTATAATCAAATTTTGGGACTGACCTCTTTCTTCTGTCATCCTTATTCCCAAAAAATGAAGCTATACGTTCGGTTGCGTCAGTGACGTCTACGTTTCAGTTATTTTTCCTAAATTCCGAATAAAGCGTGAGCGGGAAAATTACTTTTTTTGTCTTCTTGGGGCTGCCCAATTTTGCCGTTGATTATAGGCCATCATAGGTTTGAATCTGAATATTGGGTTTAGGATCCAATTTTTTTCTGATATGCAAATGTAACCTATCCGAAAAGCAACTTTCCCGAAAAGTCGTGATTCCGAAAAAACACTATTTCGAAAAATTTGCATCCAACACCAGAAAAATTGGTGGTTTTTTGGATGCTTACCACAGGTCTAGACGAGCAGAGCCTTGGACAGACAGATAGACAGACATACGGACAGTTAGGACGTCTAATTTTTGCGGAAAATTGATTTTTCGGACTAGCGTACCGTCGAAAAGTGAGCGTGCGCTGCTTTGAATACGCGCAAACACTTCTAAAAAAAATCCCGAAAATGTTGCATAATGTTTTGGAATACATCTGCTTTTTCATTACCCAATCGCGCAGGGCTACCCACCATTACTTTAAATCATTATTTAATCATTATTTAAAGTCCTTTTAAATCATTACTTCTAAAAGTCGTTGCTTCTAAAATTCTAAGCCTCGTTTTGGGCATAAATACGGCCAAACGTGCCGAAAGACTGGTAATCCGGCGTACCAAATTTTAGAAGTAACGTTTTTAGAAGTAATGATTTTTAGAAGTAAGGACTTTTAGAAGTAATGACTTTTAAGTAATAACTTTTAGCCGTAATGATTTTAGAAGTAATGATTTTAGAACTAATGATTTTAGAAATAATGACCCTACCCCATCGCGCAGGTCTGCAAATCGACAAATTTTGCACGTGAATGTATTTTAGGTTTACAAACCCTAAAAGGTGAAACATTCGCTTACCCGTTTGATATACAGGCACGTTGAGCGTCACCACAACTCTTCAGGCCCCCCTTGCTGAGTCCGGTTTGTTTTCTGGTGGTTTCAAATTGATCAGATCAGATTTTGGTCAGATTTTTCCAATTCGGTATTTCTTTTCCATTGCATTTTCCCGGGGCTTTTGGCGCGTAATTCGTTGCATCTGATCGTAATTTCGTGGCCTCGATTTCATCGTGTTCATTTTGAATTGAACTTAATTATCGGCCAGCTTTCTCACTTTTCCACCACGTGTGGTACATCGTGCAATCAGTCCGGGATTTTTTTCTTCATCACACCTTTGCGACTACTGCTGCTCTCAAACTTGCATGTTAAAGGCGGTTCCGTTACTTTTGCTATGACATTGACAGTTTCAGTCGTTTTAGTCGATTCTTCCACTGCTATTTCTTCTCTTTTCAAACAAATGCTTGCTGTGAGGTGTCGCCTGATCCTGAGCTGCTGTTCAAATTATTGGCATAGTTGATGCTCTTTGCACCGTTACTGGCTCGCGTAGCAGACAGCTTCGCATTGGCTGCCCGAGTTAGCTTAAAGCTCCAGGATTTTTCAAAATTTTTAATTGATCTTGATTGTCGGCCGGTGATCTCCTTTCTTTCCTTGGTGTACATCAGAGTGCAGTCGGTCCAAAATTAGATTTTTTCTCAATCACACCTTTGCGACTTCTGCTGCTCTCAAACTTGCCGGTTAGGGCCGTTTCGTTGCAGTCAAGATTACGTTGATATTTCTTCAGCCAATATTTCCGCCTGAATTTGCTTTTTAGACGAATTCTCGCGCTGATGGGAGCCCGATCCGGAGCTGCTGCTCAAACCATTTGCATAATTGATGCCCTTTACACCGTCGCTGGTTCCCGTGGCGAATAGGTGTCTTTGGATTTGTCAGCAGGTTTCGATGGCTCCGCTTGAATTTCATCCCTTTTTAGGCAAAGACTCTCGCCAAAATGCCGCCCGATCCCGAGCTGCTGCTCAAATCATTTGCATAACTGATGCTCCTCACATCGTGGCAAGCCTCGCTATATGCTACGATCCCGATTCGGCTCTCCATTGTTTTTCGCCATTTCTGCCTTTCCGGTCGTCCTTTTCCGTCTTTCATTTTCTAACGTCGTTGGCCGAAGCCCAAATATAGGTTTGCCTGCTAGCATCGTGGCAAGCCCCAAAATTTCACATCCATTTTTATTTATTTTGCATGGATTTGGAATTGGCTTTACTTTTTAGTCAATCATTGTGTAGGTTCTGACGTGTTGGCCAATCATTCTTGCATCCGCTTTTATGTCAACCAACTTTTTGCGGCTTGTGTTTTCCTTGAAACTTGGAATACAGTTTTTCGTGGTGTTTGATAGAATTTTCCCAACCCTTTTTGGCTTCTTGACTCTTCTTAGTCTTCTCCTACAAATGCACTCGTCCTCTCCCCTTGGGCAGATCGGTAGCATGATTCGCGAAGCCTTGATGGTGCTCAATATATTACATCAACGGGCGGTCTTTACTTCTGGATTTAGCTCGCGAAACCTCCGATGTTGGGAAACTACTTCAGATTCCCCATAATTCACATTTTTCTCTTCGTTTTTTGCTAGGCAATTATCATCTAAGCTTGGTGGAAGCGCAGAAGTTCTGCTTTTCTTTCTTAATAATCCTCCTTCTTATGATGCATAAAAAACACAGGTTTCTGGCGTCTATCGCGCGGACCGCGAGGCCTCGCAACTTGGATTAATTGGCATAAAAATTATTACATCCAATTTATATCCAAGGCTTCTTGTTTACCTGGATATTTCCGGCCGCAAATTTGCCGACTGTTTTGGTTTTCGTGATTTTGTACGTTTTTCACTTTCCAATTGTCTTCAGTGAGGCCTTACATGTTGGACTTGTTCGGTTCCACAATGGTTATTTTTCGTCGAGCGATGCAGAAGTGTGTAAAACATGGTTTACGACGCCAGCGGGAAATTGGAAAAATATGGCCGACATATATCGTTTGCTTCAAGTAAACTGATATTGGCCAAGTGTTGACAAAATCCCAGGTTCTGAAGAAAAAGCTTTCGATGCCCTTTTTCCTAATTTTTTGGAGTATGCAAATCGGTTTTTTAGAAGTAAGAGCATCGTATTATGAAAGCGCATTTCCAATTTTCATAAATATGGCCGAGATGAGTGGGTTGTATCAAAGAGTTCCTGCTCGCTGCACTTTTACGGAGTCCAGGTTCACGTCAAAATTTTTTGACGTCATTTATGCCTAATCGGATCCGAACGTCAACGATCCTTCGTCGAGGTTGAACCCGATCGGGTTATCAAGAAAGGCTTCCTGGCTGGTTTTCAGAATTCATCCAGGCCCATGTCGTAGCTTATCCCTTATAAACTTGTCAATATTCCGAAATAGCTTGTTCCAATCCTTGTATTTTTTTTTTGCTTTCTTGCTACGGCAATTTCCCAGGTTGGCTCCTTGCAAGGCAAATTATTCCATACTGAGCTTCAGCCCATTAAATTTTCTAATCCATAACTGCACCATTACGATCTTGTATCCTTTCCTCACTGGACGTCATAATCGCCCGGTGCAGCTCCGGAGCTTAGTGAGGAGCTGCAGTTTTGAGGCTGGATGTCGCGCTTCGAAAACTACTCACTTCCCCCTGTGTCGGCTCATCAAATATATCATTCTTGTACTTTATTAACGCGTTAAAATCCTGTGTGAAAATTCGTTTTGTTGGATTTTGCTTTGGATTAGCAACTTCGACTCGCTAGCTGACCCCGGCTCAATTTTATGGCTTAGAGCTGCTCCTGTGTCTCTTGCGTTAGTGTAATGGCATGTCTTCGGAGTACGCCATGTACGCTCTCACTTCCTTAGAACGTAGTCAAAAAAGATATTTGCGTGTTTTCTGCGGTTCTCGATGCAGTATGTGGTGATCCCTTTCATGCGCTTCATTCTTCAGATCGGCATAAATTTCTTAGGATAAATATTAACATTCAGCTGTGACCGTTGCGATAATGCAAATTCAGGGTTTAGCACTTTTCACAATATTTAGATTTTGGACTCTTGTCTCATGGAAATTTCGCATATAATCCCAAATCGACCGCATAGGTGTAAAGGTACTTCGATTTTATGCCGGGTTTCTCGCTTCGAAAATTATTCCTTTTATTCCGCTCCAACTTATTACATAGCGTAATCTGTAGCTTATCCGTTAAGATCTTGTATATTTTCCAAAACCTACGTGAGAATCCATCGGACGCCGGTCGCAAGTTGTGTTTTGAGTTTGATTCGCCAGGATTTCTCGCCGGGAAAATTATTTACATTTCTGTCGATCCAAACCGCCCTCGATGTATTTCATTAGTGCGTTGAAGTCTTGCGGAACATTTTGTTATTGCTTCGTTGGATTGTGCTTCGAGCTAGCGGCTTCGACTCGCTGCCTAATTGGGCGCTTGGGTTCATTAAATATACCATAGGTATATTTTAGTAAAGCGTCGAAGTGCAGCGGCTGAATTTTTTTATTGTACAGGATCAACGATTTAATCGTGTATCATTTTGTGGAATGCAAATAGCGCAAAAACTCAAAATTTCGACTTAAAGATCATGCCATTTGGCCCGGGTCTACGGCATAATTTTTCTATGAAATTATTAGTTTAGTTTTTGGTTGAGCTTTCGTCGCTTTAAATTTGGAGTAGAGCTTTTTGTGAGTCTTTGAAGCTATCGCTTCGATAAAGTCATGCTCAAACTGGCCGGCTTCTTGTATTTGCCATAAATTTCGAACGAAGATTCTGAAGTCTTCTTTTCTCCCTAGCCTTTCTGGTTAGCATGCATAACTTTAGATTCTTGAAAAGGTTCCATTCTTTGCATTATAAATTGTGACGATTTTTCCGTGAAATCATCAAGAATTTTTGGCGGAATTACCCAGGAGCGAGGCGTTGATCCTAAATTTTTTTGATAAATCAGGGTGCAAAAAAAAGGAAAATCAAAAATGCATAGGAGCAAAAATGAGGTTCTATTTTTTGGATTGGCGATCCCTAAATCAAACACTAAAAGGAGGTTCATAAACGTTCAGGAATGGTTTTTTATTGCGATTTTCAAATCAGATAAAATTTCAAGTTGTATCAATTAAATCGTATGCCAAAATAAAGCTGAAAAGCCTTTAGGAGCTGTTGCTACTTCCAAATCCAAATAGAACCATACTAAAATATGTTAACTATGCATAAAATATGTTATTAACTTTTATGAATATTGTCGCTTGCTGTTTTTAAATGCGAATAAAATGAAACAAGAATATGGACTATGTTAATTATGTCTCAGAAGTCCATTTAAAAACAAATTTCAAGTCTTGGGAATTTTTCCTTTGCTATTTTCAAATGAATTATAATTCATTTTATATAAATTTAAATCATCCCTCACTTAAAGAATTTTCGGAACCTTGAAGAATCTTATTTAGACTTTTAAGAAAAAATTGGCGATCAAAATCGTTTTGATAAAAATATATATTAATCAAGAAAAGCTAGGAAGCGGGTAGTCAGAGAAATGTTGCGAAGGGAACGCCCGGGCGCCACTCATCGATTTTTGTTCATTTTTTTTTGGTTCCCGACCGAACGGAACGGTTCCCGACCACGAAAGAATGAGAACCGCCAGAGAGGAAAAGCGTTCGGAAAGGCAAAGATTTCGCTGTCAGTATACAGTGTTTAGCAGGTGTTTTGTGAGGGTATAACATTTATTAAGGTGGCTCAACATTCAGATTGCCGTAGAACTTTTTTGGTGCCATCTCAGCGCACCGGTTGGGGGATCTCCGTTGCTTTCTATCGTCATTAGAACTCTTTCACGGGTTGAAGCTGTTTATAATCTGAAAATTTAGTGGGTTTATATTTATCTTTCACACCGGATTTCCTTTACTATAACCCCGCGGGTTCTATTTTTTCAACCACCTCAAGGGACTGGGTTGCATTAGAGGGAGGGAAATATCTCGTGATTTTGAGCAGTTACAACGCATTTCTAGCAGCACAAACCGCTCAAAACCACTCAGGAACACGGTACGAAACTTAAACAAAAACGTTTATGGCATTTTTCGTTCCTAAAAGCAACTCCGAAAAAATGTTCCGGGGATTAGAGAGGAACTACGGTATGTTCAATATCTCTTTAATATTTATTTAGACTTCCTTTTATTAGGTTTATATTTATACCTGCCTTGCCTAAACAGGGGATTCGCAGAAGGCCCCGCTCGGCATTTCTTCTATCCGATCGAAACCCAATTTTTACTAGCGATGGGAACGCATAAAGATTGTGTGCAGCCGAATTTTCTAAGCAAAATATCATAAAACTAAAAAGTTATCGCTAAAATGCTTTTCTTTCGAAAAGGGCAAAAGACTTTCTCGTTTTTGACCATGTTACCGCAAATAGTATGCCGATTTTGTAGAATTTGTGAATTTTTCAATTGCAATTCAAAAAATTTATTCAGGTTACTCTTCATTTTTCCCAAAGATTCGAGATTCGAGAAGTAGATTCGAAAGTTATGAATGAATTAAATTAGAAAACCCATCGAAAGCCGCTCATTTTGTGGGTTTCTCTGCCCTAAGACGTTCATAACATCTGCAAAATCGCGATTCCGCGAATTTGTTGAACAGATCTGGTGGATTTTGCACGGGATATGCCTGACCGATCTCGAAACCCCGACGACACAAAAAACCAGCTCCTCGTTTGGATCATATCGAGTCTGATCACCCACCTTTCTGTTTCTGCCAAGCCCATTGCGATCCCAAAGGACGCCTGCAGGGCGGTCCTCAGGTAGGGGGTATTTTGTTCTAAAATTTTAGTTATAAAATTATAAAAACATTATAACGTATAATTTAAAAACGTATGGTAAAGAACACTTTACTTTTGTAGGGCCCGGCGATCGCGGAGAGGAGGTCGGTCATTGTCGCATCATCACAATTCATGATCTAAAGGTTAGTTTGAGTATTGGAAATCACGCGAGATGAATCGATCATTTTCGTCCCTTTTACTAGTTTGGCTATTTGAAGTGTTCACAGAAACTTTCAGCTCGCTAGTAATGGTAGTTTTCGCGCGCGGCTAGAGTCCAGTTTACCCCCGCCCCTCCCCCCCAGCCTTTGCCCCAAGTTCTCCAATCAATGCGTGAAGATCTCAAAGTGTTCCACTCGTCGAATACTCCATTTCCACATAATTTTTAGAAGAAAAATAACAAACAACAATTTTATAAGCAATTTATTGTTGCTGTGCAACTATAGTGTTGCGGGACAGGGCAACGCGGCGCCCCTTACAATGGGGAAAGGGAGGGCTGTCACCCCAATAAAAACCAATCTTTGTTTAAGCTTTATTTCTTTTTCTTTCTTTATTTTAGTTACAAAGGCTATGGAAATGGAGTATACGACGAGGGGAACATTTTGAGATACTTCACGCATTAAATGGACAACTTGGGGGGAATGCTAGCTGGGTGGGGGGGACACTAGACTCCAACCTCGGGCGTTTGTCGAAATTTCAATGTTGAAACATTTTTTAAAATGACCTAAAAGCCGATTGCATCGAGTTTTGCAATATGAAAAATCAAATAGATAAATAAGGGACGGCCTCATTTTAAAACGAAGGTAGCCACCGCGCCGAAAGTTGCTGTGAACGTCTCAAATTTTTAATTACCTTGCGCACCCCTGTGAAAATTTCCATCCTATAATTCGTACCCGTCTCTAAAATTGCATAGACCCACCGAAATATGCCGATGTATTCGTGGGTTGGTTATTGAGTCAAGCAGCAATCGGTTCGAAGCGGATTCGAAATACAATTTTTCAAAAATCCCACCAAGGGTATGCGGTCGGAAAAGGCCTTTTGCACGGATGTTGGCCATTCTTATGGGTAGAAAGCCATCCTTTTGTCCAGCCCTTTTGTACGGAGTAATACGGTCTTTTGAATGGGTAAATAATTTAAGAGGTAACGATCCATACAGCCCTCGGTATTGGTTGTATCGCTTGGCAAACGCGTTGCGTTTAAAGTACACTTTCAGTATCTTCGGTAATCTTTAAATTCTTTTTCCATTGTTTTTGATTTCTCATTTTCATTAGCCTTTCTTATAGTCAGCAAGTCGCTTCATGTTGGACTGGTCACATGGTTCCTAGCTGTAATCCTTTCTGCTGAGCCATGCAGCGATTATCGACCGTATTTCTTTTTCAAAAAATATCCCCGAACCCCCACGGTACAAAAAAGCTGCATTTGCTCTCCTCCGCCCGCAAAATTACATTGATTTCAACCTTGATTTCTTCTAACTTATTATTGTGATTCTAACTTTTCCATATTTTATTCTAATTTCTTTTGATTACTAAATGAGTGGGATTGCGGTCCAACGGTTTAATGTTCTCACACTTCGTCGTTATTTTGGTTGGGGATTCACTTGGGAATTCACGGATGGGAATGAGACCACTCGGAAAGCTTTATCAGGCAAATTCTTACATTTTTCCGCCTCAGCTGATAGATGGTGACCAGTTGCACCAGCTATCGCGTGTTGCATAGCGCCGCGTCCCGGCCTAGAGGCTTTTGCTGGCTTCTATTTCCGGCTCAAATTGACGGAAATTGTGAGGCCTAGCCGATCGGATCTCTACCAATGTCTATGGTGCTTTAGCCTTGCCATATCATTTTTTTTGCCTTATTAAAATTAGACTTGTGTACGGATAGTTCTTTTCGACGCTCTTGCTTTGAGGATCGATTAATTGAACGAAACGCATTCGCACCTAGGAAACTTTCTCCGAATTTATTGTGGCCTTGTATTCTTCACTTTCCGGGTTTTCCTTTCGTTTTAGAGCCTGAGCTGATCCAACCGGACCCAAATTTGAAGATGATTTTTTGGCGCAGTTGTCTTTGCCAAATTTCATGGAAGCGAGGTCGTGCCGGCCTAGAGGCTTTTTCTGGCTACTGTTTTTTTCCGGCCCAAACTGACGGAAATTGTGAGGCCTGGTCGAGCGGATCTGCTCGAACGTCTATGGTGCATTTAGCCTTGCCACATCATTTTTTCTTCTTTTATTAAAAATAAAGACTGTGCTGAGCTCTCTTGGCCGTCTTCTTTGACCACCAATTAATTGAACGCAAGGCATTCACACCTAGGGAACGCCATCCAAATTTAGAACGGCTTTGTATTCATCGCACTCAGGGGTTTTCCTTTCGTTTTACGGCCTGAGTTGATCCAACCGTATTCAAATTTGAAAATGATTTTTTTTGGCACAGTTGCCCTCGCCATAGTTTGTTCCTGCGGGCTCGTGTCCGCTCTAGAGGCTTTTGCTGGCTACTGTTTTTGCGGCCTAAACTGACGAAAATTGTGAGGCCTGGCCGAGCGGATCTGCTCGAACGTCTATGGTGGTGCATTTAGCCTTGCCAAATCATTTTTTCTTCTTTTATTAAAAATAAAGACTGTGCTGAGCTCTCTTGGCCGTCTTCTTTGACCACCAATTAATTGAACGCAAGACATTCACACCTAGGAAACTTTCTCCGAATTTAGAACGGCTTTGTATTCGTCGCACTCAGGGGTTTTCCTTTCGTTTTAGGGCCTGAGCTCATCCAACCGTATTCAAATTTGAAGATGATTTTTTTGGCACAGTTGCCCTCGCCATAGTTTGTTCCTGCGGGCTCGTGTCCGCTCTAGAGGCTATTGCTGGCTACTGTTTTTCCGGCCCAAACTGACGAAAATTGTGAGGCCTGGCCGAGCGGCGGATCTGCTCGAACGTCTATGGTGCATTTAGCCTTGCCACATCATTTTTTTATTCACATATTAACAACAGATCTTGAGTACGGACAGTTCTTTTGGACGCTCTTTCTTTGAGGATCGATTAATTGAACGAAAAGCATTCGCACCTAGGAAACGCTCTCCGAATTTATTGTGGCCCGTTACTCGGGACTTTCCGGGTAACCATCTTGTTATCTTGATCAAGTTTTTCCAATGGCGTTTAGGCGAATTTTTGATAAAGAGGTTTTAATCACCTTCGCCTCTTGCGGACGTCAATTCCGTTGCCGAAATATTGTTTATCGTATTGCCGTTTTTAACTATTTTTTATCGTTTTGTTGCGGGGTGAATATTTCGTTTTGGAATTTAATTTGAACGCTACTTTACAATTTTTTGAAAATTTTTGGTTTGTGTCTGTTCTTCGAGTAAAATGGCTACGATTCTTGCGTGAAATCGCCAAAAAGATTGGTAGAATTGCCCGAGCGTGAGAGATTCATCTAAATTTTGTAGGGTAGCTAAAGCGAGAATATAATGTATGAAAGTATAACGAATATATCAAAAATATAAAAATCGATATGATTAGGTATCAACACTTAGTATTAAGTATCAAAACCTTTAGCGCTTCAAAATAAAAATTTCAAAAATATCAAAAGCAAATTTTTGCAAAAAGTTGATTTTTGGCATTATTTTTTATGGAGCTACTTTTAGAAAGTTTTATAAACTCAAAATACTATTTGACGTCAGTAATTCAGAAGGTAAAATTAAACAATTGCAAAAATGCTGGAAACTTTTAGCAAATTTGCAAATCCTATAAAAATTGGGATATTCCTAATTTCTAAATCATAAAAATAAAAAATTGCTAAGAATAATCCAGAACACAAAAAAAAAGTAATTTGCAAAGAGTGTAGCCTGAGAAAGATTGCGAAGGGAACGCCCGGGTGCCACGCATCGATTTTCGTGCCATTTTTTTGGCCGCCGGCTGAACCGGGAAGGGCTCGCAAAAGAATGAGAGACGCCAGAGAGGAAAAGCGTTCCGCCGGACGGATTTACAGCCTTCATTTTTTTATTTTAGCAGTTTCCTACAGGATCCATTTAGGCTGATTTTTTGATAAGCTGACCTATTAAATTACCAATATCCGAAGCCAATGGTTCTAAGTATTCGGATCGTTTAAATTCACAAGGCGTCCAAGCCAGGCGAAAATCCGGTGATGTCGTTGTAAAAATGAAAAATTATTTGGTGTAAGTAAGCCCAAATTAATTGTGTCGAAATCGCCTTTGGTTAAAATTAGCCTTACAAAATTGAGCAGATTATTAGAGCAAATTTTTTTTTGGAAATATCAGTTTGTGAAAAAAATTTGTTTTCTCAAACTCGTAGAAAATTGAAATCTGTGCGTTAATCTTGGCAAAATCGGATTTCGAGAGGATCTTGGGTCCCGACCCAGAATTTTAAGGACCAAGTTTCCGCCATGCCTTGCATTTTCATTTCGGTGCTTGGATACGATCCAAAAGTGTTTATAGCATCAGAAAATGTCTAGATTTTGTTGCTTATTTGGGGACGCGCACAGCGCTCCTTCTTTTACATCCTGATGGCTCGCACTTGTTCTGCGCTTTCGAACCTGGAAATATTGTTGATTATTTGTGATCAAGAAGTAAAATACCCTTTGGCATCTAACGTGCTGTGTATGATCCCTTTCTTCCTGCAGTCACTTTCGTAGCTCGACGTGTTCGGCCGGTTACTCCTTCTACTTCCGAGTGTGCTAGAAAAAAACCGACGTCAAATTTTTCCGGATAATTGGCGAATTCCTAGCTATTTGCTATTTTGTGGCTTTTTGACCCGGTGCGAAAGAGCATCAAAAATGATCCTTGGAGTTTTAATTTTAGAAAAAATAACATCATTTAACAGTTTTGGAAAAGCGAGATAACCTCTTAAAATTTGCCTGAAATCCTAGTTTTCGGCATTTTACACCATTTTTGTTTTTGAAAGACAACATTCGATAAGGCGTAAAAAAGTTCAATTCCGAGTTTTAATTTCAGCTCAAAATAATACTACCAAAAATACGATTTGGACGTGGTTTGGATAGATTGATTTAAAATTATTTTCTCTGGTCTAGTTTTCCATCTGTTTTCTAATATTTTAATCAATTAATTTTCTACATTTTTTAATATTTTGTATAAAAACTAAACTCTTACCGGTGGCTTTTGTCATGTCGAGATCATGAAATCATGCTCCTTTGACACGGGGACGTTCTTCTCGCATCGTCATTGGGTGGTTTAACGCTGAAATTGGACAATTAATCTCACCACTTCAAGCCTATATTACCGTATTCCCCTTAATATTACCTATTTTTTATCTCTTATTTTTTATTATTTTTTGAATGTGCACTTACGCGCCACAAAACAAAAAAACAAAAAAAAACACAGAGACTTTGAGCGATTGGAGCTGCTCATAGGGAAAAAAAAATTGTATTTTTGCTCAAAATCCGGCTGTTTTAACCCCGAATTTCGGAATTTCTGTCGATAAAAAATATAAGCCCTCCGCTAAAAAAAACAACCCCCTGGGTTATATTAGAGGAAATAGATTTCGCCCCATTAGTCATAAAACCATTAGTCATAAATTCCATTAGTCATAAACCCATTAGTCATAAATTCCATTAGTCATAAACCCATTAGTCATAAATCCAATAGTGATAAATTCCATTAGTCATAAATCCATTAGTCAAAAATTCCATTAGTCATAAATTCAATAGTCATAAATTCCAATAGTCATAAATGTTATGAAACTGATTGCTTGGAAATGTTAATCTCTGATATGATCCCGTTAACAAATCCAAAATTAATAGGTTTAATGATATCCGATCACATGCAACCAAGGAGTTTTATTCGAGAACACGACAAGGACCATCACATACACCTCAAAACCTCTAACCTCAAACCTCGAAACTCAAAACTCAAAACTCAACACTCAAACCTCAAAATCTACGGTTAATAAAATTTATGACTATTGAATTTATGACTAATGGAATTTATGACTAATGGGTTTATGACTAATGGAATTTATGACTAATGGGTTTATGACTAATGGTTTTATGACTAATGGGTTATATAATGGTTTATGACTAATGGATTTCGCCCGAGGAAATACAGTACCTGTAATCCGGTTGTTAATTTGCAGTACTTCTTGGACAGGTTGATTTTGTGTTGGTAGAGCGAGTGCCGAACCCTCGACAAGCCCGAATGTCGAAAAGTCTTTGCTCAGACGCGTAAGCCAAGCAAATTTTCCGCGCCGTTGTCACGACTTTCAGCTTTTTGATCAGCTCTCGAGACCTCTAGTGTGGTTCTGAGTTGTCGATTTTTCCAGTCGTACGATAGCTCCAAAAATATACAATAGAGGAAAATAGCGTATTTTCAACGATGAAAAATTGATGTTGGTCACGGATTTCCATGCGGGGTGATTCGATGCATGCGATGCAGTGTACGGTGGAAAAGTTTTGGGGTTGCTTTGTCCGCGGCTTCTTCTTGCATTTATTTTGCAACTTTCTGGTTTCTTCTTTTTCCTCGTTTTGAAGTGGATATGCGAATGCGTTTGCGTGACTTTTAATGGCTTTGCCAGATGAGAAATTTAACTTGAAATTGCCAGAATCGAATTTAAAGCTGTTCGTTTAGCCGTTTAGCCAAAAGGCCTTACGTCCCAATGTCACAAATTTGGGATTTTCGAGCTGCTTTCCAGAAAAACGATTGACCTTCATCGTCGTTTGTTTTTCAAGGTATAAGGTATTTTGAAACATAGAGAATAGTAGGCAAATATAGTATTTTCAACGGAAAAAAACGTGTGTTGATCCGGGAATTCCATTCTTGGGTATAAAAAAATTCATGCTTGTAGATTTTTGCACTTTTGCTCATGTACCGAGCAGAAAGATTCACAGAGCTGATCTTTGGGGTTTCTGGGTCCCAATTGTGCCAGTTGTGAAGATCGGCTTTTTACAATTTTCGGAGAAAATGCAATGTCGGAGCATTTTTAAGACGTTATTTCTCATGTTTATTGGAGCAGGGACTTGTTTGCCATTCCGTCGGCCGAATCTTCTTCAATATGTTCCGTAGTTTTCTTATTTCTTCATCATCCTCGTTTTCAAGAGGATATTTGAATGCGCTCAGACATCATCTGGCTCAAAATGTGGAAGGTTATTGCGGTAATATTCAATTAATTCACTTCCTAAAACTTTCGCGGATTTGAAGACGAGTCGCTTCTAAGGCGGATATCCAGCTCCGTGCTGGAGCATAGGTTTCTTGCGTTGTCCAGCATATCGATAACCGGGCTTTGACGCCGGAATGAGTTTGAACAATTTCAAGGTCGGGAATCTTTCAGTGTTTTAGTTTTTGTATTGTTTCATTGAATTTGTAAATCGCGAGGGTATTTCCTAGCAGAAGTCTTCAGCTTTCGAGCGCGTTATCGGCAGTTATTTGTGGGATCCAGTAACACTCTTTTTATCTTTGCCTCCGGCACTAAGATGAGTGTAATGAATCCTTCTGGGTCTTCTGGGCCCATTTGAGCGATTCGGCTTTGTCCGCTTATCAGATCATTTTCTTACTTTGATCGTTTGAGAGCACGTTTCAACGTTTGATTCCAATTCCAACTAGCGCAACTTTATCATACAACGACCCACAAGGTATTAGTCATCAGAATATAACGCTCTGGCATGATCGACACATTCAGACTCACATTCCCAAAACCGGGTGGCTGACGACGAACAATGAATTTCGGATAGAATTTAGCAGAATTTTGGAGTGGCTGTGACCTCACGACTGATTCTCGATTAATTGGCAGCGTATGTCGAAACGAAATCGACTAGGCCACGATTTTGTTTGCGCACTCAGTGCAAAAGTCGATGGGTCAACATTTTTCTTACAGTATCCCAACTCATGGCTATGATGATATGACCAGGTTGGTTTTATTTCGAATAGATTGTAGGGTATCGAATATTTTAAATGATGATAGGTCGAGATTGACCATTTTTAATGATAGCATTTAAATTAGCATTTTTCGTCCAAAATGCTATCCTGGAAATTGACGTAATCTGGGTGATAGGGCATCAGAATATTTGTCAAAACTTATAGCCAACATCTTGAAAATTTGTGGTTCAAATAAATATTCATAGCAAAGTAATTGTCACGATTTTAAAGGGCAGTTTCCTGCATGCGATGGGGATGTACCATCGAAGCCTTGTCTACCTTTTAGAAAAAACTCTCGCAGCTTGCGCAGGAAATTTTTGAAGTGGAATTTCAAAGCCCTGTCGTTGACTTGCTGGCTGGTATTCCGAATCCGGAATCGGATAGAGATCCGTTTCGCTGAACATTTTTGCCTTGAATTCGTTTTCTGGTGCGAATTTTCAAATCGATAGCTTGTAAAATTTACTGATACAAGCGTAGATGGCTTTTGGAGAAGCCATCGGCATTGGAGAAATTACCCGAGGATGAGTCGCCTGCAAATTAAATCTATGTCGCGCAATTTAGTGTTAAAAGGTTTGAAATATTGAAAAGCAAAAAAAAATCTTTTGGAGGTGGCAAATAGGCAGAGATTTTTTTTGACACAAACCACCTAAATGAACGAACATATGAACTGGACCATCAGCTAAAAAATGTCTCGAGTTTAATCCGAATTATTAAGCTATAGGTATGCAGACAGTTCACCTTGCTAATTACTGATTATTTTAAGACCAAGTCTAGGGCTAAATAGGAGTGAAAATACATTAAGTCATGTGCTAGATCGTTGCAAGATTATGAGCCTAAGCTTACGCCTAAGCCTAAGCCCCAGCCTAAACCAAACAGGAGCCTAAGCTTAAGCCTGAACCTAAGCCTAGGCCTATGCATAAGCCAAAGCATAAGCCTAAACCTAAACCTAAACCTAAGCCCAAGTATGAGCATAAGCCTAAAGTCAAATATGCATACAATTTTTTAGGTAGTTGAAGGTAAGTAAAAAGACATGAAACATAGCTACACAGAAAAAGCGCCGGATTGAATCGGTTGGATGTAAATTTGGGGCTGGCGACAACGTTGTGGGTCCATGGGCCTTGGCCCCCAGTTGTAAAGCTAGAGAGCGCGGGGAAGGTCAGAGCAAGGACATGCAGATAGCGTAAGCTATCAAAAGATCCCCAACAAATTATCGAAACAGTTAAAATCGACAGCCAAGATATGGTATTTATTTTAATAAAAATAAATATTTTACTTCCAAGCCCCAGATCTTTTAAAAAAAGAGAAAAAGGAATAGTAAGAACAAACTACATAGGAATCGGCGGGGTTACCTTAGAATATTATCAGATTTTAGAATAAGCTCTGATTTGGCGAGCTGGTGTTAATTTCGTTTCTTCAATCCGCTGCATAGTTTGTAATGGTAGTAATTGATTTATTAAGCTCAGTAAGCTGAAAATCAACAACCAAAAATCATCGAGTCCGAAAATCCAACTTGATCATGCGCATAGGAATTTATTTGCACGAGCATACACTCTGGATTTCTTTGATGTATCTCCATAGCCCACTTGACGCTTATCGTACCATTTCTGTAAAATCGACAAATCGTTTGCTATTGGAGAAATATTATATCAACACGAAAAAATTTAGGTCGATGTAATATCTCGTCACAATAAGTTTCTTGTAAATAGGCGGAAAAGGCTATTCAGTATAAATTTTTTTCGGAACGCGTGCTTCTTGAAATTTGTAAGCGATTTAAGAGGATTCATTACGATACGAAAATCTTAGCTAACTTTGGCTAGAAAGGCTCTAAATCATTCATTTTGCTTGTGTGAGTACGCCTGCTACTTTAAAAGTTTCTACTTCTTCCTAGTTGTTGATATTATATTGTTAAAACTTACCGGATCTGACTCTTCCAGGGCATTTCCTCCCATACGGCTTTGGTTGCGACAGCCTAGTTTACGGGGAAGTTGCATCGTATATTTCCCGGTTGCAAATGTTTCTCAAAATCTTTCCCTTCGCATATGGAACAACCACTAAAAACAATTATTTTTTGGAGGCGCAAATTACTGGTGGTTGCCTATTGCTACTTTGATCATCATAATGCGCTAGCTGGTCTTCGTTATCTAAATATTTCTTTATTAAGAATTATAATATAGCCGGTTAACGTCAAATTTAACTGAGGAACTGCTAGCTAATGGCGAAAGTAAATAGTAAATTACAATAGCTTTCAAAACTTTCCGATATCGAAAATAGTGATTTACACGAGTTGCGGCTAATTCACAATTTCGGAAGATATCGTAATTAAAAAACCGTTATTCGTGAGATAAAAAAATATTGATCTACTTTTAATGTATTTTCTTAACCCACCATGAATTGTCAAAGTAATGTCAATGGAATCGGCTGCCTTCTGATACAGAATCAGTTTTTGACGTCACTTAAATGAAATCGACGGGCGCCTTGAATATTTCTGAAAAACTCAAAATATTACGATATGAAGTTCGTCTTTAGCTATCTAGATTTTTGAACGCAGCGCAGATATCGCACGTTTTTACCAACTTAAAGCTCCTAACAATCAAATTAACTAAAATTGTCAATAAGCCTGCAAAACAGTCCATTGCAGTAAAAAGAAAGACTACCTATTCTCGTCCAGATAAACTTCTACTGCAATGACGCAATAAAACAGGAGGATTTCATCTAAAAGTAACGTCAATCGTTTCGCAAAGTTGATTGCGGAAATAGGCAATTTGAAAGGCTTCGCAAAACTTTTGCAACAATAATATCGTACCTAGTTCCACCACATTAACACTCGACCGCGGACGGCTTTTTTTAAACAGCGCTTCACATTGTAAAACTATTTAGAAAATGTCACCCACCTTTTTCTCGCATGATATTATTATTTGCATTGAACTGCGGTTGTACGACGTATAGAATTCGGTCCATGCCAGCTGAGACAAGAATATAAAATGCATTTACGTTCCATAATTCCTGGAAAAATGTCGTTAAATCACGGAAATACATTTGCCATTTAGTTTTGAAGATTCGATAGCTGCCTTTCTGAATATCGAGTCAGCTCGACCTGCGAAACCGACTCAGGCAAAGAAGTGAGGCGCCTATAAGGGGCTTTTTCAGCAGCGCCGTCTTCCCATGAATCTTGGAAAAGTTTGCATGAATTTTCGGTTAGAGAGCAGACCCTATTGAGAGACACAACCATTTCGCAAGCAAATTTTTTTACACGATTCAAGAAAAAACGAAGCTGCTGAAAGTGTCGCTGAAAAAGATTTAGCAGATTTTGTTAGCTATGGATTCCATATGAATTTGATGACGGCCGCGACGCACAACTGCTAGTTGGGATAGTGCTTATAAAGTAAGTTAATCGATTATGCAATTAGCATTCCAAGAAAATCTTTAGCAAATCGAAAATATACTACTATGCCTTGTCCGTCCCTTTAATCTGCGATTTAAGATTGATCAAACTTGAAAACGCTGTTGTATAAGTTTTGCACGGGATCCAGCTCTTGGCGATCTTGGCGAAGGAAAATCCACGCGATTGCTTAAAATCGATCAATTTAGCATCAAAATTTCGGAATTTTGGTCTATCAAAAAAATTTTCAATCCCACCACTTCTAAAATCCCGTCTTTAAAAGTTATTTTGTTACTAAAACAGGAAGACTGGAGTGAATATTACGCAAAAGATTGTAATTAACTTACGGTGAGATCCACCGTCGTTGTTGTCGTTGTCGTATCGTTGATACCTCACGTTTCGATCCCTGTTCCAGGTATCTGGCATCAGACAGCATTCAGTTTTGGGTATTTTTGCAGTTTGATCATTAAGGTGTCATCGTACCCTACGTCCTTTTTTCTGGATTGCACATTTACACTGGACGCTTCTTGACCTCGTACACTTGGGATGTGAGCGTAAACAGTCCAAAATCTGCGTCCGGCCGGCGGTCAATATTATTTTTTTTTGTGGAGATTAGATCATTATTAGATCAGACCACTGGTTAGGGATTCCAGTACCCATTTGCAAAATTTCCACTTTTTTGTCTTATTGTCGTTTCACTCGTTGGGCGGAATGGGCTTCACACTTTTTCGTTAGATCGCTTTGAATTGTTCGGCCCCAGGCCAAAGAACTAGTTTACCAAGTTTTTTTTTCATAGGTGAATAGTATAGTTGGAATATATCAAACAATGGTCGACAGGTCCATATATAATCTGGTCAGGAATATTTAGATCCAATAAAATTTGTCGATAAAATATAGCAGCTAGCGATCGCGCTTTCTCCATTCTTGCGCTACTAGATGATTTCAAAAATAAATTGAGCCCAGAATCGAGCGGCCATCGATCAGCACCCGTGCATTCTCTTGGTAGCTCGTGCTCAGCCTCCTCGAATTGCTGAGCTTAGGTTTATTTACAGCTCCTTGGGGATAAATTTGACTACTGATTAGTGTATTCGTGAGGCTGTTGGATATTTCCACGTTCTTGTTTTCGGAAGTTGCCGGATCCACAATTTCGCATTTTGAAGCTCGAGCTGAAGCTATATATCTTTGTTTAGGCGCTCCTTTTTAAAGGGACCTGGGCATCTATCGGGGGACTCCGTCTGATGTCAGTGTAACTTTTGTCCAAAACCTGTTTTTCCGGGTTTGTGCTTTTCTCTTGATCGCCTCGCTCCGGCACAGGAATATTGCCTTCGAACCTCTCTTTCCTCTTCTTTCTTACTCGAATTCTGCTACGACCGGAATCCTCAAACATTTCGCATTTTGCGCAGTGGAATGCTAACAGCATTTTTTTATTGCTTTGACTTGGTTGTTTTCGTCGATTCTTGGTTTGAAACCGCCGGGTTTTGTTGGTGGAATTGCCCAAGAGGAGGTGCTAATCTAAAACAAAAAAAACGTAGAAAACCTAGTTTTTAGACGTCAAGATCCAAGGAACGAAATTTGTGAATTTAGGCGGATCCTATCCTACCTTATATAATTTGGTCGTGTATCTCTGTGTGTGTGTGTCCAGCGCCAGGGAGGGCTACTTTGCATAATTCCAAAAAATACAAATTTCCTCATTCTTGCAAGCAAGACGCGCCGGTGTGGTCGGATGAAGGGAGGGGTCCGAAGGACCCAAGCTATCGGAAAGTCAAATTTCTCATGCAAAGGCCGCATTCCACCACCCAAGGCCCGCGAAGCGGGTTTTGGGCGCTGGTTGATAAATAACAAGGAGGACCTCAAAAGGAAAACATTTTGACAAAATTGACCATCAGTACGTTGAAATTAATTTTGTCTGAAACCGTTTTGTTCCGATAAAATTTCGTCAAAACGATATTTCGATACAATGAATTTTTTGGCCAAATTCTTTTTTGTCAAAATGCAATAAAATTCCAAATAATTACAAAATTTAAACAATCGGTGCGTCAAACTTAATTTAAAGGATTAGCCCGAAACTACCGATCAAAAGTGATCATAAATTCAAAGTAGCTTTTGATAGTTGTATTTTCAAAAAAAAAGTTTGTGATTACGATTTTTCGTGGCAAAACGTTTTTTAAAAAAAGGAAATAGCAAATCAAAAAGGAATTGAAAAATGAGCTAATTTTGATCATGAAAAGCTATAAACTCGGGGCAATGTTGCAGGAATCTAGCGGGGCGGCGGCGATCGATTTCTCTCATTTTAACTGCCTGCTAGCCAAACGGGAATGACTCGTAAAAGAATGTGAGTCGACAGAGAGGAAAAGCGTTCGAAAACAGAAATGCTTACGCGTTGAAATCTTACCAAAAAGGCTATAAACGAAGGAATTATGCGATATTTGGCTTTGGAGGCTCTCTCGAAGGATTGAGTAGCCTCAAAAGCAAGGTTCATTAATAGAGTGGGGTAAAACTTTACTTTACCCCCCTAACCCGGTTTGCCAAATATTTTTGCTATAACTTTTTCATTTAGATTATTTTGAGGTGCAATTAAAAATTCAAGAATATTTTTTGACGCTCTATCGAATGACGGAGCAAAAATCCCGACAAAATAGCGGACATGTCGAGAAATTTTGTGACCCGATGGGCTGGGGGTAAAGCAAAGTCTAGGGAAACTGTACTTTTAGATTACCTTAGGTTGTGAACTTAAGGACATTCGTTCCACTTTATTATAACGTTGGAACACAATATAATTAAACAACTTTTCTTGATTAGGCCTATATACTCCATAGATGGATAGTCATCCAGCACCGTAGTGTAAAAGCCCATCCGCCGATTCTCCTTGAATTGTCGTGCCAGGAGGACGAATACTGAAAATCGAAAATGTATTAGATTTCGAGCCTCAAGATTGCTAAAACATTTTTCTAGAATATTTATAAATACAGCGCGGTATGAAAAAAATTACGCTGGAAAGAGCCTTTTTTAAAGATTCAAAATTCCTTAAAAGTTGGGGTCAGATGGTGTACTTTCGCCTTTAAAATCGGGGGACCAATTTGTTCCAAACATTCAGCTTCTCTAATATAAATAAATGAATTGCATCTCAACTAATTTTTTCCTATGTTTGAAGACAAACCACTTTAAAAATTGTCATCAAAAACCCCAAAAATATTATATTTTTCAAACGAAAATTGCACAAACTGGGTTTTTATTCTAAACGTTCTAAATTGCAAAGAAGATCACTACATAAATTTGGCATCGTTTTTACGCTTGGAATCTAATTAAATTAGACCAAAAATTGTGGTATTAGGAGGCAACTGCCGCCGTAAACTAGTTAATCAGTTGCGCAATAAAAAGCAGATGCGTGGCATAAACCAAAAAAATCGATAATCCTTCCCCTAAAAACCCTAGCGTATTAAATCGCCTACCTCCATCTCCTCACCGGACTCTACCATTACTTCGTTCCTGGAACCGAGGTTGATCGTGTTTTTCGAGGCACCTTTTTTGATGTGGAGTTGTCGTCTGTAAGACAAACATGATAAATTCGCTTTTTAAACAAATACTCTCACTTGCGGCTTCCCCAAGCCAGGGGTTCCATAAAAATTTTGATCGTGTATTTGCAGGTCAGGTCTTTCTGAAATAAGACTTTTACTTAGGTTATAAAATTCATTATACGATGAATCATCTGCAGGTTAAAATGCTAAATTTGGTTAAAACCAATCGTCGAACATTTTTGTAGCTTAAGAGTTCCCTTAATTTTAGCCCTACTGCCGCGGTTTGACAAAACTTCTACCAAACCATTAAAGGAATTTTATTGGTTTGAGAATTCTCCTTAAAGGTACACTAAAATCTCGTTCAGAAAAGTGGGTCCCGTCGGGAATTTTGCTCTTTTGTCGCGGCTTGGCCCGACCCTTGATAGCCCGTCGCCCCATCCCCTCTCACGTCTTTCACATGGCCTAGTGGTCGAAAGCGCTTGCTGTGGGCGAGCGGCTCGGGTTCGGTTTTGCTCCGCGGCGCGCGCCTACCGTAACCCTGTTTGCTATCCAGCGGACGGTTACCGGCACCAAAACCAAAACAACCAGACTTTAGTGTACCTTTAATTCAATTGGCTCTATCTTTTTCATAGAGCTCCTAGAAAACCGTTTGATAATTTTTATCGCCTAAGAATTTTCCGTAATTCCCACACTGGTTCTTTTGTTCGGCAAAAACTACAAAACTATACCTGACGTGAGCCAGCGGTGTGTTAACGCGATTTGGTATCTTCCGGATTTCTTCTTTGCCTGAAGCACACGATTGCTCGTTGATTCATAGTCCAGCTCGGGTCAGCGACAATTTTTCGTGAGACGCGAGATCTCGGCAGCTTTTATTTAACGTGATAGTTGTTAGAAAATAGCGGGCTTACTATGGCGCCTTGCTTGGAATATTTTTAGACTTTTTTTTAGTCAAGCTTATTTTTCCTTTTTCATCTAGCTGCCAATGTTCTTCATTATTTTGTACCGGCCTTTTGGTGCCAAAAGGTGAAGATGTTTAGGGTTAAATATTAAAGACCCTAAACGCATGCCAACGGTCGGAGATTTTCGGGCTAATCGATTGCCTCGCTTGTGTGCGGATTGCCGATTGCCGATAAAACTTGTCGGATCTGTTTTCTAAAATTTGCATAATAGCATTTTATTGGTTTTTCTTCTCTGTTCTTTCAGTTTGAGACGCTTAAAAAGCTTCCAGAACAATATCCATCTTCTTTCTTCAACCGTTCCAAATTTCCAAATTTTCTCCGAAAATTTGAATCCATCAACTTCAGTCTTCTTTAGACTTTAGAACTCCGTGCCTTATCAACGTCGTCTCCTCCTTTTGTGTGGAGTCTTCCGCCACGCTAAAACTTTGGAAAACACCACGTCGGCCTCAAAAGATCGGGCGAAAAATTTATCAATATTGGCCGCAATCCGACTTCGATGTGTTGCACAACATTATCTTCCTTGGATTGACAATTTCGGGCGAGAATACGGTATTGTAGCTTTTTCCTACGGCATGGTTTAGCTGTGAAATGCTTTTTCTACATCGCGTTTCGCTTTACTTTGAGCTTTTTTGGATGTGATTTTTTTGACAGCTTCCGTATGGACACTCACTTTGTGGAGCGAGGCCAAGCTCACTTCAAAATTCTACTTTTTCACATTTATTCTTCAGTAGCAATCATTTATGTCACGTTCGTTTAAGTTGAGCGAGGAGATACTCAGCCCACATCGTGAAACGCTTTTTCGACAGCGACGATCCATCTTTCGACCTGTTTTGAGGCCATAGAGCTCTCCGAGTACGTCGTTAAACGCATCTTCGAAGATAAATACTACTAAGCTAAGTAGCTAGCTTACTTCAAAATTCTACTTCTTCACATTTATTCCCTCGTTTGCCGGGCTCGCTTCGGATAGCTTCTTTGTTTTAGGCCACGAGTAGCCTACTTGCAGGAACGCTTTTCGACAGCGACTCATCAATTTTTGGACATTGTCATTAAACCCGTCTATCTTGCCGAGGATGTCATTAAACGACTCTTCGAAGCTAATGTGCGGGTTGTTCATAACATTAATATCCATTCCTCGTTTGCCAGCTTGACGTGACCAAGTCGCCGTTTTCTGGATGCAGATTAGGTTAGCAGCAGTTAACCGACGTTGTTTCTGCTTATTTCCGTTCCATGTGTTTTTGCGCCCGTGGGTTTTCCACGAATACTCATTGAAATTTAAATTTTTGCGACATTAGTTTGCGCTTAGGTGAGGAATGGTATTTGCATGAAATCGCACCCTGTTAGTCGAACGCTTGGTGTCCCTTGCAAAAATTCATGTAGCTGGAGGATCGGCCGGGGTTTTTCGATAAGCATCCAAATTAAAAGTTAAATATCTTTATGTTAAGACTTATCGTCTTTTGCTGAACCACGTGTTGTAATAGTATTGGAATGATCTCATTAGTTGTTCAATAGCAGGCGCCCGGAAGCCTAGTATGTTGTCTTGCGATGGAAAATGTTTGAAGTCGGGGTTGGGTTTCAATCAATTTATTAGTGAAAAGCCACCAGCAATTAAAGGGCCCGGAATAGTTTAGCGTTTATCCATCTTGTTTTTTTGAGATTCCATCCGAATTGTTCATTTTAACGAGCTTTTTTTAATATGAATAATTAAAAAACCGTTTCTTGTTTAGATAGTATGATCAAATTGATCGAATTTTTCGGAATTTGCCATTAGATTCGCACATTAGTTAGCGGCAGATTGTTGCCAGCGCTGCCATTGTGTCGAGGATTTGACATTTACTTGCATAGGATATATAGGCGATTAGTGGCTCAAATTTCGTCTAGTACGGAGTAATCTACCGTTTTCTTCATTTCTTGCCTCCCCGGAATTTAGTCAAATTCTGCACAGGGTTTTTAATGTTGCGTTGTAGAGCATATTTCTGATATTTTTAGGAATATTAGCCGACGATCTTTGGGAAACCGTCGCCAGTGGAGAAATCACCCAGGTATGAGTCGCCTGAAAGAAACCAAATTTAGGAAAGCTACAAACAAAAAGAGCTGGAGGAAAAAAGATAAATTTAGGTTATAACCCCTTGTCATTAAATTTTAACAGAACTGCAAGTCTAAGCTACGATTTTGATAGAGAACAATGGCAGTTCTTTAAGGAAAGTTTTGGGTAAGACTTTACTTTGATTACTACTTTACTTTACTTTCCCCCTGATTATTTTGTCGCAATTTTTGCAACGCCATTCGATAGAGCGTCGAAAAATATACTAAGAGTTTTAATTTGAGCCTACAATAATGAACTAAAACTATAGCAAAAACATTCCGGCTGGGGGCGGGGGTAAAGTAAAGTGTGGCCAAGTTTTAATTTGACCAAAACACAGTGCCAGGCACAATTCGGCGGTGTAAAATGCAATTTTGAAGCATAAAAATGTAAATATGTCACAATATTAAAGCTAGACCAGGGTTGAAAAGCCGCTTCGCGACTTTTCAACCCTGGCCCCGTTTGGACAAATGAAAGTGTAAACTTTGCATAATTCCGCCTCAATCAAATGTCCTGCCAAAAATGAAAAGCTTTCCTTGCATCCCTTTATATTGGCTTCTTCTATTTCCGGTATATGCTAATTGTTTCCTAACAAAGAGGGTGCCTGAAAATTTTAGAAAAACTTATTTTTAATATCGAAAATGGCTTATTTTGATAATTCTGAGAAGTGTGCAGTCATCGCAGAGCCATTACGCACCTAATGACGTATCATACATACCATAAAATTCATTCCCTATCGAGATATCCTCCGGACATACAGACGGAAGTTGCATGCAAATCGACACACACACACAGACACTATTTTTTTATATTTAAAGCTAGATAGTCCTATTGAAAAGCGAGCCGAAGAAAGGCAAAAAGAAGCTAGAAAATGGAATTTGGGGCTGTAATTGGACGTAAAAAATGTTCGAGGTGGTTGGTGGCACTGGATCGACCGACGTTCGGCTAGAGAGCACGCCGACAGAGAGGGCATCGACGGACATGGGCCTATGCTAGAGAATAGCAGCCTCGACAAGTAATCCTTAAAAAACGAAACGGTAAAAAACTATTTATTACGTTCCTGACTAAAGACTATTTTTTTCAAGGCTTTTTAACTTGTCGTATCAACTATATCCAGGGCCGTAACATACCCAAATTTCGGGTGGCGATCACCTGTCCGAAAACACCTGTCCGAAAACATCTGTCCGAAAGACACCGTCCGAAAATCGTCTGTCCGAAAATACCTGTCCGAAAAACATCTGTCCGAAAAGTCGCCTGTCCGAAAAATCGCCTGTCCGAAAATCATCCATCCGAAAATCAACTGTCCGAAAAGTAAATTTCGGACCATGAAATCGAAGTGCGACTGAAACTTCCCAAGACCTTCAGGTAATCTATGCAAACCGGATTTTGGAGAAAATGGGAGGGTAGTTTCCGGGGATACGAACCGCTACTGTAACATAAATTTTTGGAGAGTGACTCAATGAGCTCGGGCAGGCATTCCCTAAGATACGGCCGATGGAACTTGGTTTGGTCATGATTCCGGGGCTTGCCCCACGTAGGACTATCTTTTGGCAATTTCACCACGAACCTTTAGGAACTGACTAAGTAATTCGAAAAGGGTTTTGATTGGCTGCTTCGGACATTAGTTTTTCGGACTAGTGTTTTTCGGACAGGCGACTTTTCGGACATATGATTTTTCGGATAGACGATTTTTCGGACAAGTGTTTTTTCGGACACATGTTTTTTCGGACGGGTGGTTTTTCGGACAGATGCTTTTCGGACAGGTGTTTTTCGGACAGATGATTTTCGGACAGGTGTTTGGCAATCCAAATTTCGGGGGCGACCCCAAAAATTTTTCACTAATATCACTAAAACTACAGCGCCGCAGGCAAAAAATTTTTTGGAAAAATTAAATCATAAGGGTCCCCCCTTATGAACTTTCGCCTTCGGCCGATTTCGGGGGCTGCTCGCCCCCTCGCTTACGGGCCTGACTATATCCCACAGCTACAATTAAATAAATTAAAGTAAATAGAAAGCAATTTCACGGACTTTTCTTCTCTTTGCAACCCAGAACCTTTCCCAAAAAATCTTGAAAAATTTTGACGGAAGTTTATTGTACTGCTATTTATGAAATCCATGGAAACAAGTTTTTCTTATTTTCTCTTTCCAACGCCATCTATAATATTTCCAATGAAAACTCGCACGGCTGTATCGGGTCAGAGAAAAATGATCCGCACGTTCGTCATAGGAAAACTACAAAAATCTGCTGAAAATTCGGTGTGTGTTTCTTGTGTCCAGTTTTAGGGTTTCGGCATTTAAACGGTTTATTGATCTTTTTAAGACACCCTTGGTCCAACGAAGTCGATACGTTTGTGTGCTTTGTTATAGAACCGAGCTTACTAAAAAGTTCTTTTTAGTGTAGCGCATTGGGATTCGGACGTACCCTTATCTTTGACGTTGGGATTTGGTGTTTTAAGAAGCGGTGTTTTGGATGGACAGGATATCTAAAATGTAAATTTTGTGATGAAGTAATAAAGACCTTACCTTTTTGTCCAGGTATCAGAACAGTGGGAGAACACGCTCGCGTCGATTAGTGTGTCTATTGGTTTTCAGGACCGGTCTGCAAGATTGATGTTCCTAAAAACTTAGTTGTCCGTTTTAGAGCGAGTAATAGCTATGCAACAGCTCTATCAAGTGTTTGATTTGTTCGCTGACCCGAGCTGGACTATGAATCTACGAGGAATCGGATGCTTCAAGCAAGGAAGAAATTCTGAAGATACCAAATCGCTTTAACACTCCGATGGCTCGTGTCAGGTATAGTTTTTTGGCCACGGTTTACTTTACCCCCAGCCGGAAGTTTTTGGCCCTAACTTTTTTATTTTACATTATTGTAGGCTCATATCAAAACATTTAGTCTGTTTCCGATGCTCTATCAAATGGCGTTGCAAAAATCCCGACAAAATAGGCGTGCTGCCCTTGCTGTAAAAACTTTGAGACTCTTCGGCTGTGGGGAGGGGGGGCGGTAAGGTAAAGTCGTACCAAGAGTCGTAGTGTCGAACCAATCGGACAGCCCTAAAGCGGATTCTCCCGACTAACAAGGAGACGTTTTTAGGTGGGCACGGAGTTTCCAAACAGGACCTAGTTCTTGTGCAGATTTTTTGCCGATTAAAACGTATTTAGATTTGAAACGACCGGAAAACCGTTATGAGGTTAAAGGTGAAAGGACAAAATGGCCTTTTCGGCACCTAATATAGCAGAATAAGTTTCCACGAAAAATAATAAGTGCATCTTGCTCCGAAAATTACGCTCTTTCGAACGAGCCTTGTCACGCTGAAATTTCAAAATTTCGTCAAATTGCTGAAATTTCATATGGGGGACCATGTCGTCTAAATTAATCTTTTTGAAAAAATGTTCGAACTTGTTTCATGAGATGGCTGATTCGAAAGAGCGTGATTTTCTGAGCAAGATGCACTAATTAGTTTTCGTGGAAACTTATTCTGCTATATTTTATAGGCGCCGTAAGTAGGCCATTTTGGGCCTTTTTCACACTTTAAACCCTCATAACTTTGGTTTTCCGGTCGTTTCGCAAATTCTACAAAGTACCTTTTAATCAGCAAAAAATTCTGCACAAGATAGGCTAGGTCCCGTTCCGAAACTCCGTGCCCACCTAAAAACGTCTCCTTGTAAGAGTTTAAGCGTTAAAATTTAGCTCGGACACGCTACGTCATCTTAGAAGGATTGCGTGAGAACAAACTTTATCATCGCTTTTGGTGCCTTTCAGTGTTCAAAAACTAGAAAACCCTCAGATTTTTAGGCAATGCAGCAAGAAACTTACCGTAACACCAAAATCTAGGCTTCAGATCGGGCCTTGGTTAGTTTTCACGTGGGGTCACAATTTCGAAGTTATGCCTGGAATCAAGGAAAATAAGACCAAAAAAGACAAGAGCAAGTTGCAAAGAAAATAAACTCACGTTATTAGGCAAAATCCGTAGATCGATCCTACACAGTATCCGTTTTCCGCCGTCCAGTTTCCTTTTGGGAGCCGTGGGCCTATGGCTCCGCCTTTTTGTTCGTGAATTTTCAAAAATCGTTGCATTCCGTTTCTCCAGCCCAGAGTTACAATTACTGAACTTTTCTTCTGATGCTTGGCTGCTTTCAAAATCCTACACAAATTTCACGGGGCTTTTCCCTTCATTTGGGGGATTTGATTTAGTGTTTTTCGCAAGGTTTTATTTGAGATGAGGCCCGGAATCCGGACTGAATAGATCCAAGCGGTGTAGACGCGCTTTGGTGGGATCTAATGCAGGCAACCCTCGAAGATGCCTCTTTCCACTGTTAATGTAGAGATGGGATAATTTTATTTAAATTTTTTTTTGGAAATTTAGTCTTCAATGGTCACAGAGAGTTCTCTGCTTGGGAATTCCAATCCACCACTGCATCGCTAATTTTTTTTCTGTTTATTTGGGCGCCAGTAAAGCACAATTGCCCTGGGAGTGTAATCAGGGTGCGCGGATCTTTCGAACTGATGGAGTTCATACGTGTGGAAGATCCGATATGTATGGCCCGTCAGATAGTTCCAAGGTACTTCACGAAAGGGTTTATTACTTCTATAATAGTCGATGAATAAAAAATTAAGCTCAGCCGACTCTCGAGATTACGTGATGGGCGTGGCGGCGCCCTTCCGCTCTTTGCGGATTTAGGTGTCCCGCAGCGCCATACAGGTTGTGAGGACCCAGACCTTATTAAATCCACACGGGTTCCAGGTTCTGCCATTAGCCCTTTCCCTGCGAAGTAGAATATCAAGATAGTGTGTATTTTGTGTTGTTTAAAGATGCATGCCTTGCTCATCTATATTTTGTAGTCCGTTTATCGTAATTTCGGCTTCTACTTTAATGTCACAAATATGTGCTTGCAGATTATTTCGTCGTGGGCCAGCGCGACCGGGAAATCAAACTGTTTGGAATGATTCCAGGCGCCGTCGGCAGTCTTCAAACCGAATTTTGGCGGTTAGGGAAGATTCCACTTTTCCTTTCCACCCAAAGATCAAATCGCACCTCTAGGGAGTTCTTTTTTCAGGTAAAATTTCTTCATCCTTTTATTTCTTTGCGTATCTTCTGACTTACGGCCATTTCTGACCAATATTTCTTAATTCTATCATTGTTTGATACATCTGCGGTGAACAGGTTCTTGCTTAAATATATTTCATTTTTGACAGCAAAATATTTGAGGACTATTCTTTGTAGAAATTGGCAATAGAAGCTGCTCTTCCAAAGAATTGTTTAGTAAAATGCATTTTTTTAGTGAATTTGGTAAATAGTTCCATTGTAGAACCAAACGGTTTGTGGGGAAACCGTCGCCGATGGAGAAATTACCCAAAGTTGAGTCGCCTGGAAATTAAAAAAAAAGTTGGCAAATCGCTGGATAAGTAATTATAAAACATATTTAAACAAAAAGCAGAATATAGATCATGCAAAACCTTGTTTTGCTCAAAAGGGGTCTATTTGCAGATCGTTGATTTCGCTTTTTAGGGTCACCCTTCGAAAGATCGAATAAAGTCTTGAACCAAGGCGAATTAGCATAAAGCATGCGGGTGGGGCAGTTTTTTTTTTTGATTAATTCCATTTTATATTTTTGATGATCAAACCAATCCAAAAAGGCATTTACCCAAAATTCGAGTTGATTATTGTGAGGATGCCGAAAAATAAAGCGTGGAAAAGAGACTAATGATAAAGAAAATGAAAAAAATATCAGGGCATGAACGTTAAAGTATATTGGTAAGGACAAGTAGTGGGCATGGGTGTGGGCCGGCATGCAAATTAGGGCCGAGGCGTGCGGCAGCTGGTGCCAATTGCATCGATCGGCTGGGCCCCCGGAGGCCCCCATTTGGCGTGCGAGCCAGAAAGCGGGAAGAAATGAAGGACACTTATGTGGAAGAGCCGAATCCTGAGGGATGGAAAAATAATGGGATAAGGAAGGTCCATGGCTAAATCACGCCCGATTGAGATCCATTAGATATGCAAAAACTCGCGGAATAAGAGACGGGGAGCGAGAGAGACTGTTAGAGAGAGAGCGAGAGAGAGAGGGGGGAGACAGCGAGACAGTGAGAAAGAGAGAGAGAGAGAGAGAGAGAGAGAGAGAGAGAGGGATGCTAATTTTAAACCACATCCGGCCGCAGACCCATTTGACGAACCAATCCGCAGTGCGAAATTTCGTCTAGAAGCTACCGGTCGCTTTCATCGAACCAGGGATTTTAATTGTATTTAATTAAATAATTTTTTTCCAGAGCTTATCGTGAGAGACAGAGAAAAAGAGTGAGGGAGTGTTTTTCGTATAATCTGATCGCGGAAACCCTAGTGAGGAAGTTAGATCATTCACTCACCAAATACGACGCGCTTTACGCCCTTGATTCAATTCGTGATTCCAAACAATTGTGACAAGACATTTTATAGAGCCTGATATCTGCAGTTCACAGTGTCTTTTTGTATGCAACGTTTTATTAACCATCAAATTACGACGACATTTATTTTTAGACTATAACTTCTCTCGCAGGCCCGCTTTAAACCCAAAAGGAACATGAGAGCTTTTTTTGGACGTTTGTCCAGGTCGTTTTGTTTTGGGAGATTGTATCTTCGGTTCCGGTGGCGGCTGTTGCTCCAAACCTGGAAAATTGAGCAGATAATTCTATTTTGCATTTTTTTGGGCTTCAAGGTGCTGATGAAACCTACCTTAGACAGTTGCAGTGTCGGTGAATGTTCAGGCCCAATACTGACCGCATTCGCCGCGAGCCCGATCAAAATTATTAAGCTCCTGTCGGATGCTGGCATTCCAGTGTTCTGGCTCAGGTTCATCGAAATTTTGGGCAAATCACCTTGATCCTTTTTGTTCCGTCTGCATTCGGCCGGCCAACTTCTCAATCCAGAACTCGGACAACCCCGGGATTTGAGCATTTACCCGCGTTTTGCCATTTTCTAGCCTGTTCCACGGTGGTGGATTCCTTTCATCAGTGTCGCGTTGGGTTGGCCAGCTGTAAAATAAATATTTGAATGATGTTTTATTGGAGCGTTTTAACATCATTATAGGTCTCTATTTTTTGTTTGTTATTTATTTTTTATTACTATTTTCTCATTATAGGCTGACTAACTGTAACAGATACCTTGATCGAAAGCTATCTTATTGAGAATTTGGCCACTGAAACCCATTATCCACGATAAGCAAAATAAGTAGTTTTGGAAAACTTTAACTTCACATTTTCGCGAAAGCTGAATTTAAATCGTATAATCAAAAATTATTATTTCGAAAAATCGTTACTTCGAAAAGGCGTGACATAGAATATTTCTTACTTCCATCATCATATACAAGCAGTAGCTCAAAAACCATCACTGTGAAGGTTTCTTCAAAAACAAAACGAAGCTAGATATGGGAGAATCTTGGTAGATTTAATCTGCCTGCAAGCACTGGGAATTTATACAAGTTTTTCTACCAAACGATCCGAATCTGGCGTTTTGGGTGCTAATCGTCTCGTCAAATCTTTGCTCATAAATGTGATACTTACCTCAAATAGAACAGTGGCATGTCGTTTCGGTAGTCTCTGGGTTCCCGTCGTCGTTGCTTGCGAAATTCCGGTCGAGTGCGTCGTCACGGTGTGCCTTCTTCTGTCGCATAGCCGGCGCAGCAGTCGAATACCTATAATGTGTGGCGCTTTTGGAAAGATGTTGGAAAAAGATGTTTATGCAATAATTTGTAGTTTTACAAGTTTTGCGAAATACCCTGATTAATGACGATCCTAGTTTCCAGAGTTTACAAAAAATTGGCCGATTTTCCATTTGAAGAGACACTAAACTACAGTATTTTGTAATAAAAATAGTTTGGAAATGTGCTATAAGTTTTGGCCTATGAAATTTATTAATGCGATTAAAATTATCATTAGTAGTCTATAAATAGTCCATGAAAAATTTTGAGCGATTTTTGGATCCGCTATTAAATGGAATCTTCAGGGCATCGAAATTTACACAAATGCCCAAACACACACACAAGTGTTTGGCGTTGTGATCTGGCATAGACGGCTCAATGGATTTTGGAATAAATCCCGTGTCTTAGAAATCATTGAGAATGGTCTTTCAGAAAAAGTTTCACAAAATGTACAATTTGTTAAGCGCGTACCAAAAAATGAGGAAAAGTCGCCGTTACAGAGCACATTTTGTTTAGAACCGGAGCGCCGGGGAAATTTTAGCGAATCCGGAATTTGTTCAGAATGTCAAGCTCTGTCCAACAAGCCATATCTCATTGCAAGGTCTCAAAAAAAAACGTCTATAATACACCTCGCCATAAAAATGCGCTCACCTCAACAATTTTCCAGTGGGTGGACGTGGCGAGGCTTGCAAATCGTTGCAGTGCACCACTACATCGCAAATGTGCCCAGCCGGCAAATTATCGGCCAAGTACTTAGCGCGCTTTGTGGGATCGGTGCCATTTTTTCGGATTCTTGAGTTCGTTTCTTGGCTCTACATAACTTTTTGACGTGATGATCCAGGGAATTTGACGTAGACCATGAGAATACTGAGCGTTCTGCTTCAGCCCGTGATCTTAGCTGGCTGTCGCTGTCGTCCAGTAAAAACTAATAAAAAGAGTTGTCACACGCGGTTTTCTCGCAGCGGCGTTCGGCTTGTAAAGATTCTTGATTGGAAATTAGCCGATGGGCGTTCCGTTAGCTCGTGGTATCTCGCGATACCTTAGGCTTTGGGGATGAATAGGCAATTCTTGATTCGTGATTTATTGTTAGAAACAAGCGTAGGATATCGTGTCTCTCTTTGGAGCTTTGAAAATCACTACCGGGCTAGGTTTCGTACGGTATAGTTCCATTGCTGTTGAGCGGTAAGACCCCACGGCTGAACCTAACGGGTCCTAAGCCGTGTTAGTACTTGGGTGTCGATATTGTAGGCGTCGCTGTGGTACAGCATTGAATTAAGCAAATTTCTAGTAAAAGAAAATGATAAGTCTCGTGATCCCGATGGTTCGCATCATTGCCATCTTGAGAACCCCTTCTTGTGTTAGGATAGCGAACCGGATTCGTAAGTTTTCCGATCCTCAAGAAGGTTTCCGATGTCGTTTGTGTCACCGTAAATTGCGATACCAAGATACGATGTTGCAGCTGTCATTTTTCTTGATGACATCTACCCTGATGGAGGCTTGTGGTTGGGCCAGGCGAATGCGAATGCGGAGTATGGACTTTAGCAAATTTCGCATTTGGCTAATGGAACCTGGACAGTAAGAGCGTTTCCCGAATTCGGGTCTTACCAGCAAAAAAGCTGTCTTTTTCGGAGATTTATCAGACATATTGATCTTGAGGTATCGTGGCGTGGATATATGGCGACTTGCGCCTTCAGATTCCACCAATTCCTTGTAGGCCCTGCTCAATAGCTTCATAATTTTTCGAACTCATTTGCGGGTATTTCCCAGTTTTATCTGGTATCCCCGAGTACCCTTTTTACTTCATTTTTTCACATAAATTCCGCGTTTCCTAGTCTTCTGACCGGCGCAACACGCCCACGCCTTGGGCATGAACTGTTCAAAATCGTTTTGGATCGTTGATTTTGCCAATCAACTTATTCTTTTACTTATTTTCGTGTTCATAGATTTTTAGTTAGCCGTTGGTTGTGGGATACATGCCACAACCGTTTCTATCCTACCGTCTTCTGTTATTCGTCTTATCTTTTCTTGGGTTTCGTGGCTGAAGTCATGCACCTTTCCTCGATTCTGTTTTCGTTTTGTTTAATTTTTTGAGCTTATTTTTTTCAGCCAATCGGACAACTCAAAGTATTAGGCATGAGCCGATCGCAACCTTGTGTGATGGATGTTTTGGGCATTGATTCATCCGTTTCCACCATCGCATTCTGCTCGGACTGGCCTTCGCGCTGCCTGCTTTTTTGTGCTCCTCAATCAACCCGACTTGGATTTTTGCAATGTCTTCGAATATGTGCCTGATCGTCAGATATTCGTCTACGCAAGTTATCACGTGAAATGAATCATGTTTGACACGAAATATAAATTTCTTCTTAATTTTGCTTATTCCATTTCGCATATGTTTGGCTAAAAAATGAAGCCAATGCTGCTTGGTGAAATTGCCCGTGGTTGAGTTGCCTGCAAAATCGGCTGGACTTTTTGGAAAAGCTAATTTTTAATAAAAATTGATGTAGAGAATGGCCAGACGGGAAACGGACGCTAAGAATATGTAAAAACGACGCATATTTCCAGACCGAAATTTGACTACTCAACCAAAAATAGCGAGCGAGACAGAGCGAGAAAGTGGACGAGAGTGAGTGAGATAGAGGGTCACAGAGAGAATGACAGAGATATGGAAAGGGGAGATCAAGAGAGAGAGAGAGAGAGAGAGAGAGAGAGAGAGAGAGAATGATAGACAGAGAAACAGAGAGAGAGAGAGAGAGAGAGAGAGAGAGGAGAGAGAGAGAGAGAGAGCAATGAGGTGAGAAAGGTAATAGGGAATCGTAATCAAATAAAATCAGAGAAGAATTTGAAGGAGTCAAAATGAAAAAAATAATCTGAGCGGTAAAAAGGCAAAGTCAAATTGTCTGATCCGGGAAATAGCTAAAAAAGAAATGACACGGTTCCCAAAGGTCTTTGCCGCGTTCTTACACTTGGCCCAGCCGACTGGTGCCAATTTATCGATCGAATCATTGTGCCCCGTGGGCTAGCTACAAACGAACAGCGCAATTACAACAAAAAGCTGAAGATCCAAATCGAGTGGCTTAAGTTTTTTTGTGAAACTCAACCTACTAGCGACTTGCTGATTCAAACAAGAAAAACATGGGCTATCCGAATCCGAGCATTTATGCACTAAATTTGGGAACCGAAGAATTGGCACTGTACAAATTTATATATTTCAAAAAATGGAAATTTCAACATTTTTTAATGGGCACTTTTTTTTAAGTTATTGGTTCTTGCGTATTGCGTGTTTTTTTCAGTGGTAAATCAAGTGACAACTAATATCAAAACGAGTTATTCGTGTTAATAACGTGTTAATCATCGAAATTGTGTGGGATTCAAAATTTATTCACGACACTAACAAATCGAGACCATTTACACAAATAACGGACTCAAAAGCTAGGTTTTTTAAATTCAAATTTTGCTTCTAATGGGCCATGTGTGGACGGGTGCTAAGGGTTGTATTATGGTGGATGGCTAATCTTGACATTAGAAATACTCTGTGTTTTTTGAATAGTTACATTTATGGAAAGCTAATATGGAAAACCACCGAATTGGCGGCTTTTTTGGATGGCACGGCTCTGTAGTATGCAGAGTAATTTTTTTCCTTTATCGGCGTTTAAAAACGGGTTCTTTTTCGCCGGTGGTCTTGAAGGAAGTATATGAACAACGTGCAATTCCGATATGTGTTGTTGGATTGTTTGCGCTAAGGAAGGTTTCCTATTTTCCCTGCAAAGTTTGTGCTCGCGAAGCTTGTAAATCCAAATTTTCTCATTTTCAGCTTCCTGGCTTTTTTTCTGAATATAAAAACCCTGGCTTCAAACGATCTACCATCTTCTAGGCTTGCTTCCGCTGTTCGAGCCAATATAATACCCGCACGTACACTCCCATATTGCGTGGTGATGATTTTTGCATAGAGGCGTAATGGCTTCGATATGGTATGCGATATGGTATACGACCATATGGTATTTTCATCCTGGCCTATTGTACTTTTCATTTTCAACGCCTAGGGAGGGTGATTTTTTGTGGAAATATCCTTGCTTCTAACGGTTTTCTAATTTTTCGAGACTTGCGCATGTTGGAATAGCCACTATAGCAAACGCATGTACGCTTCCAATGCCTGTGGCTTCTTTTGATTAAGGCACACAAAGTTAAAGGTAAATCTTGAACAGACAGAATAATTTTGAAAATTTGGTTATCATATCTGATCGTCCTGGCCTGTCGAAATACTGGTCAGTCACGTGCATGATCGCTGCATACTGACGAATCCGAGCTCCGACAAAATGGCGATTTCCTCGTTCGGTCTAAACAAGAGATTTTATTGCTTATATTATGACAAACCTTTCCATTTTTTTTTGACATACGTTCACAGGGATTGCCTCTGGCGCTGGATATTTATATGGGTGAAATCAGATGGTTTTTGCGAAACCATTGGTGTTTGGTGAAATTACCCAAGCAGGAGTCACCTAAAAAAATTATTACCACAGGTGTCAGGTCCAATTTATGTAATGGGATCATATAATATTTGGGAGGCGAGAATAAAAATTACAAAAAAAAACCAAAGAAGATGAAAATGCCTGAATTGAAAAGGAAGGCAGGACTCCCGTTGTGATCACCAAGGCCCACCCGGCTGGTGCCCATTTATCAATTGGGTCCCAATTGGCAGCGTAGGTGCCATCGGACTTCGAAGGCTGGAGAGAGAGGGAGAGAGGGAGAGAGACATAGAGAGAAAGAGTGAGAGAGAGAGAGAGAGCGAGAGGAACGTAACAAGGAGCCGCGTTTATGATCCCTTTGAGAAAATGCGAAAAACGCTTCTGTTTAAGCGTTGTACTGGGTTCCTGGCCGTTGGTGGGCAGTTCGAACTGCTTAAAATTGTTGTAACTGCTCAAAATTATAAACAAGATATGCCCCCCAATACAGTTATGCGGTATATACTATTCGGGAAAAAGCGCTCAACAAGGCTCACAAGGGAACCTCAAGTTGGTACGGAAGAGTTTCGAAAAACGCTCGCGGCTACCCCTAGGTTTTCGACTATGGTGATTCCAACGCTCTTGTCAGAATTTCCTTAATAGGCCTCGAGACAGAGATACAGCATTTCCGGAAAATGTTAATTTACATCGAAAAATTAGCAATTTGAAACGTTATAAAACGATAAATGTCTAGATATCCGGAGAAAATTCCTTGTTGTGTGTCTTCGGTTGGTGTGTTATCGACAGGGACGTAGCGTAATACAGGCCCCGGGGCCCGGCCCCGAAATCGGCCGGGGCCCGAAAATTTCATAAGGGGGGACCCTTATGATTTTGATTTTCTCAAAAATTTTGCTGCCTGCGGCGCTATTTTTGCACGTTTTTACGGCTATTTGTAGAGCTATGTAACCTTTTTTTCAAAAATTTTTGCCTGCGGCCCTGTTTTTTCGCCAATGTTTTGAGTTTTTTGGAAAAATTCTTTGGGGGCCCCCCCCCGAAATTTTTTTCTGGCTACGCCCCTGGTTATCGATAAACGTTTTTTGAATTCTTAAAGAAAAGGGTTCCACAAAAAACATTTATGAAACGAGAAAAACAGAAATACAAATATCGATGTAATGATAGGTTCGGATAAATTAATAAATCAAATTAGCACATTGTTTAGAAAGTTCGGATAAGAAAATAAGCAAATAAATATACAACGATGAAGCAAATTACGTTTTATTTCTTAAAAACAGTACGTCATCGCGTCTAGCGCTTGGATCCAGGGCTTTGGGACCGGCCGTTCGTTGTTGGTCGCATTCGGAGCACCGGAATGTTACTCCTGCCGCGAAAAGTTGCTCAAGGTAAACTAAAAAAAGAAAGATAGGTTGTCCCGAAAAAAGCACCTCCCTCTAACGGGCCGCAGTCGAATTTCTATGGCACTTTTATTCATTATTTTATTATTATTTATTTTAACTTTTTCTTTTGCACGATTTAGGTATCTACGGAAAGCTCTCCAATAGGCGAGAAAACAAGCGCCTTTCGTTTTCTGGATTAAGCCACTTAATTGTCTATTATTATGACTACAAGCTGCTACGCACGCCGACGCGATGTCGGCATAATATGCAAATTAGGATGCAAAGTGCCAGACAAGCTAGATAAAACAATTTTTTGCGCTTTGCAGCCATTTTGCATGACATCACGATTTCGCGTCAGCAGGCGTAAAACCTCTAATTATGACCAAAAACCTTGGAAAGGTCTGTTTTTTTTGCGTGATCCGCATGCTAATTGCGATCTTGAACAATACGAGTTGTTGAAAAAACTGTTGATATAAAAAAATGCTTAACACTTTTAGAAAATAAAACCCGCTGGTTTTCAAACTTTTTCAAGGGCTTTCGAAGGGTGTAGGCACGCTCCCAATCCGGACTGATTCGGACCACTAGAGGGGGTGCCTTGTTGGGACCCCAAGTATAACGTTTGGTAAAAGCCATACCGTCACGAACATTCGGGTTAGCATTGCGTTGGTTCCAGCTTTGGTCCATTATCAAATTTTAGCCAGTCTTCGAATATTGCATCACCTAAAAGGACAAATTTAAGCCCCGAGAAATCAATTAATTTTATTGAAGTTCTTCCACTTGTCCTATTGCAAATTGAGGCGAAAAATGCGCGTTTTTTGACAAACCATTTATTTAGCAAAAAATACTTAAAATTTCGGAAAACGAAACCCGCTTTTTTGCGCCCTTTCAAAGGGCTTTCGAATGGCGAAGGGATCAGTCCAATCCTAGCTTTCTTTGCACCGCTAGAGGGGGCATTTTTTGAGATTCCATGTTAAAACTTGAATTGTTTACATGGTAAATACCTAAACAAAAATGACAAGTGAGAACCTCACCCTAGTATAAAATTGAGCTGAGTCTTTTTCAAAAATGGTAAGTATCAAAGACCCGGCGCTTATATACCCGCAAAATAGTAAATTTCGTAAAAATTTTGTATCCTTCTAGAATTCGGGCAAGTATTTTATAAATTTGAATGTTTATGTGGTTTTTCCGCTTAGTGACTGGCAGTCATGGCAACGGGCCCGGCCCCCGGGCTTTTTCGGCCTCAAAAATTTGCATGCGGCCGGGCCGACGGGGCTCGGCCCCACTTCCGGCGGGGCGGGGTTTAAAAGGGGGCCGAGCCCGGGGCCGCAAGGCCGCACGCTAATCAGAAATGCCGGTTGTAAATCACTTTCAGATAAAATATTCATGCAAATTGAAAAATGATTTTTTTCAAAGGTCTCCATATCTATTGCAGCCAGATCATAACGGGTTCAGACCTGTATTTTAGCACTTTTTGATAGTTGGGACGAATTATTAAACAAGTTCAATGACTTTTACCGATACCGATGTCCTAACTGCACCAACCCACATGAAATTTTAATTGCAAATTTGCATATTAAGATCCGAATTTAGACGCAAATGAGCTATTTTAGTTTCCGGGGCCGAGCCGAATCGGCCGAGCCCGGCCCGGAAAAATTCGGCCGGGCCGGGCTCGGCCCGCAATTGCATTTTTCCGGGGCCCGGAAGCGGGTGTTTTTTTCATGTTAATTAGATTCCAGGCCCGGCCCCGGGGCTCGGCCGCCCGGAATTGCCATGTCTGGTGACTGGCAAAAAAAATCGAACAAGGATGTTGAAATTTAAATGGCCTTGCCTTCATATTAAGGGCAAAAACAAAAGTGATATGGTGCGCCAGGTCTAAATTTCTTTGAGGGGCCCATCTGAGAAAATGGTTCTTAAAACATCCTACCGTTCTATTTGAAGTTTTTTTTACTGAACGCTGCTAATTATGAGAAAACTTACAGCGAGCCTGTTATCCGGATCGGCATCTACAAGGTGGCGGTATGGACGCCTACTGAAAAAGGTTAATAATTTTGCAAAAACCGCCTTAGCTTTCCTTAAGTCACCTAGTCCTTAAAATTTTAGCCGGTGTCCCGATTTGCATCACATAAAAGGGCAAATTTAGTTTAAAAAACGCTTTTTAAAGAGTTTTTTAAGCGCGAGAATCGAAAGTTTTTACCCACTAGGCATCGGCATCAACGCGGCGCACCAGGTCTCTTTAGGCTTTATTTATTGAGTTAACAAATCTAACTTTGATTTTATGCAAAAAGATGCGACATTACTCAAACCAAACCCTTCTTCAGAAATTCACTGACCTTCTTTAATAACAGGAAAAGTGATGCCATGTTTTGCGTTACGTCCCATGAGTCGCCATTCATGGAACAAGGGTTCGCCCCATTTTAGACAATTTTTCGCATTCTTCTTCAATTCAGAGCGCTTTTCAATCGATTTTCTGGCTGTTTTTAGAGCTCAGTTTCATTATTTTATTAGCTTTCCGGCCGGTTTCTTTCGTGCCATTTCAGCCAAGTAAGCTTTTCGCGCGTAAAAGATCATAATTCGCCGATTTGATTCGATTTTATCACGGCTTCTGGGCCAAATTTCAATTTTTCTCCTACTTACATGGGTCGTTCTCGATTTGGATTCGGGCCCAATACATGATCGCCCAGCCGCCGATGCGGACGTTAAGATCTTATTTTTGAGGCTTCCCGCAAAATGCTTTTTTTGGGTCCGAAAGTTTTGTTTTTTTTTAGAAATCAGCGCTGGCCACTGTCTACAAATATTTATAGCTTTTGCAATTATCGCCTTAGGTCTCCCGAATGCTCCGGACGGTCTTCCGCGACAAGTTTCAAGTTTCAAGTTTTTTCACCCGCTGATTTGTTCTTGTTTTAAATTTGTCATATAGATTTAATAATCTTCCATTATGTATTTAATATAACAGTTTTGCAAAATTGCAAACCCTTCGCCACGAATTCGTTGTCTTTGAACGTGCCCGACGCAATTTTTCTCAGTTGGCATTGCTCCCCGGGGTGAACTCATGCGATTTTCAGACGTCTTGGCATTTTTTATCGTTTTTTGAAGCATAACTTTTTTAGAACCGATTTTGTTGGCCTCTGTTTTTGCTTTAAAGCATAAGCCTGTGCCAGGTTTACCGCAATTAGGCAGTTTTTCACTTCTTCGATGGACCTGCATTCGGAGCAATGACTGGTATGTTAGGCTTTTCTATTTTTTCGTTTCAAAAATTCAAATTCTTGCTACTCTTTTTGACAATTAAATGCAGCTACTAACACTTTTCACACTTTATACGGGTTGTGCTTTTGAGCAACCGTAGCTTGACTGGATTTTGAGCGCGTTAGTGTGAATCTTTCGGAGCCCGTAATCCGGTGCCCTTTTTCTTATTTTTTTACTTTTTCTAGAACAGTCAGTATTTTGTCGGTTCGGAATTTCTGAAATGGTCAGAGTTTCTAACCCTTCATCACCTTGAGCCAAAATTTTTGACAATCTTTGGGCCACGCCTCGCAAAGAGCACTTTCGAGTTTGACCGTGTTTTTATATAGGTACTTAGCTTTTATAATAATTTATCCTTAAAATCTTTACGCTTTTTTCCTCCAACAGTTTCTTGTGGAAGCGGTGGAACTCCTTTTATCGTTTTCGTAAAAGTTCGTTTTCCTCGGTGTCTCCGTTTTTGACAGAGTTCTTCATTTTTCTTCAAATTCTTCTTTGGATATCGTACAAATGATGGTTTGTCCACGCCCTCGATAAAGTAGGTGTTTTTATCCGAAAATGGAAACCTGGTTGAATTACCACGATCCTTTAATGGCTTTTCAGGAAACCATTATTGTTTGGAGAAACTGCCCGAGGATGAGTCGCCTGAAAATTGGCTCATGAATTTTGTATAGGAATTTTGAGTAAATGAAAATTTCAAGGGTGGACCGAAAAAGAAAGACAAGCAAAATTTTATAACCCGTTATTAAGCGAATTTGGAGGGGCCCAATGAAGGACATTAAAATTCTTATTCCTTTCCCACCAAACATCAGCCTCAAACGTGGTAAAAAAAATTCAAAACTTACCATTAAACAAAATCATTAAGCCGCTTTAAAAAAATTGTAAAATAAAATAAAATTAAGTGATATTAAATCAAATTAAATTGGTAAGAATAAAGAGAAAGCGTCATGTTATACAAGCTTTACTAAAAAGACTAGGTTAAGGTAAGGATAGACTGGGAATCAGTTGCGAAAGGGTCAATTTGTAAGGCCGTAAAAATCAACAAAAGCTCGCTGTGATATTCAGGCAAAACGAGAGGATGACTACACTTCACATCGTAAAATGCGGCCATCCGGGCCGGTTGCCCGGTAACAGCCCCTGGATTTGCCCGGGGTAGGTGGCGTTAATCCGCGCACTTGACTCGCGTGGAGGCGACTCGGAGCCTCCGCTACGGTAATTACCGGAAATCATAGGACAAGTTGTCGGCGCACTTCCTAAAAACAACCGGCACCAAGAAGTTTTAAGTAATAATATAATCCTACCTTATATAATTTGGTCGCGTATGTGTGTGTGTGTGTGTGTGGATGTCACTTTCGAGGCCCGATTTGAGGGCCTTCCCGTGTATAAAACGCTCTGATTCTTCGTCACTTGGGGGAATCGACCCTTCTGTTTCCGATGGCGTTTTCAGAATTTCGATAAAATATAAGTTTACAAAGTTAAAGCCGGTTTTATTCATTTTTGTGGGCACCTGAGGGCTAATTTGCATAATGTGAAAAATACAAATTTCCTCATTCTTGCCATGGTCGCGGGGCGGAGGGGTCCGCAGGACCCGAGCTATCAGAATTCAAGCTTTTCATGCAAAGGCCGCATTCCAGCGCCCAAGGCCCGCGAAGCGGGTTTTGGGCGCTGGTATATAATAATATAATATAGATAAAAGTCATGAAAAAAACCTGGAGCGCCGTACTATCAAAAGTAGCAGAGCCCATTTGGGAATAAAGGAATCTTTCCAGGGCCTTTCAGGGATAATGAAAGCCTAGTAGGCTCATCTATAATTGGTAACGAGCCAACCGGAAATGCGAATACAAAAAAATGGGTAGAGGGTGAGACGAGGCAGGAGGGAGCCGAGCTGCTAATTCACCCGGCCTTCCTGATCCCGTGAAGGGGGGCTTGGAATTAGAAAACGGCGCTTGCGGAGATTTAACCTACGGTCAAAAACGAAAGGGTTACTACCGAAAAGTACCAGAAAAGCTATTTCGTCGCGAAAAACCGTTTCTACTGTTGTGTACAATACGAACCACATCATAAAAATTTTGCGGCCAAAAAACCAACACTCTAGCCGATGTTCGACCCCTGTCGACCCAAACAAAGCTTTGTGCAGCTATTTTTCGGGCTTTTGCGCAGCTTACCCGCTCAAGTTTCCGCTTATTTCCAAGCGTTTTTCAAGCGTGGTAAGCCGTTTTTAATGGGTCGACCTAGCGGGGGTGGTCAGCTCGATCGTCCCCTCCTCTGCTGGCTAATGATCAAATGGACGGAGCGGATTTTTGGTAGAGAGCAAGAAACTTTTTCGGAGATCAGGGCGGGAATAAAAAAATAAAGTGGTTCGCTATAAAATGGGTGAGGTCGGGGACGGTATTTTGGGTTTTGGTCTCGAATCGAAACATTGCAATTTCAGTACTTTTTCAATTTGAATGAGTTTTTGTTATTTTACAAGCGTAGTAGCAATGATTTTGAGACTATTAAACTGTGCTAAAAGATATCTCAGGTCTTGCTCAGCTCGGATGGATGCCTGATCAAACCATTTACGAATTAGCATTTTGGGCCCCGCGTATAATTTGATTTTTTTGCTTCTATATCTATAGCGTTAGCGTTTCAAGGGAGGAAAACTTCCATAAAAATTTGTTTTCAGATGCTTCGATACTTGGTCCTGATCTCATGCTCCTTTGCGGTTGCCTATTCTGGAGCATGTGACGAGGGTGCAAGTCTGGGCCCGAAGTGCAAGGTATATAATTCTAGTATCGCTAAATTCGGTAGCAACCCCAGATCAGGGTGGCAGGCACTAAACCTTAGAATCGTTTTTCAGGCCTTCCTCAACTACCTCATCCCCAACTTGACGGCCGTTTTCAAGCCGACCGAAGAGGTGGTGTGCATGGTACGTGGGAACTTTCTTCACTAAGTTTTTGAAAGATAGATCAATAATGCGACCTCTAAATTAGGCCCTGTAAAACCAGCCTTTTTCAGATTAACAATGACTTGGGTACATGCGTGCCGGAAGGAAAGACCTTTGCGCAGTGCGCGGCAGGTTTGAAATTTTCAGAATCGATAAGTGTATTTTTTTCTCTATGTCATAATTCTGATCGATTACCTCGTGCTCAAAGCTGGTAAAAGCTCAAATTTTTAGTACTGGCAAGCAAAAGCGGCGATTACAAGAACAAACTCATCGCCACCCGCGCCGATCTGCTCGGCACGCTCACCACGTTCCAGAATTGCTTGTCAGACCTTGTAGGTTTCTCTCTGCTCCCTTTCTCCATCTCTCTCGCGCTATCTCTCCCTCTCTCTCTCGTTCTCTCTCTCTCTCTCTCTCTCTGTCTCTCTTTGTCTCTCTTCACCCGAGTCTCTTCCAGAAGGACGGCGACTACGCGTCCTTCCTGAAACGTACCGTCATAGCCGGGATGAGCGCCATTCTGAAGGCACCTTACAATAAGGCGGTAGGGAGTTAATCGAGGATACATTCCAATTGACTTCTAGATCCTGACTAAGATAAAGCAGATGATCCAAAACGGCAAGTCACTTGCTGAGCGGACCGAAACGGCCTGTGAAACCGGCACCGCAATGACCACCAATCCGCTTATCGTCAAAGTGGTCAAGGTGAGAGTGATAGAGAGAGAGAGGCCCATAAAAAGTTTTTCAGAAGGTCATGTCGCTGACGTTCAAGCAATCCTGGCAAGAATGTATCGTGCCACTTATGAGGCCGAGTTCGGCAAGTCGCCTACAAAAAAAATATATTTTTCAATTATTTAGGGTGTCCTCCTCATCAGCAAGTATGTCAAGAGCGACAACAAATGCAAGCAGGCCGCGCCCTCGGGTAAATAGATACTTCGACTTTAGAAGAATCGATAAACATAATGCATCTAGTTTGAGGGTTACAGCGCATTTTTTAAAACCGACCTTACAAGCTTGAGATCAGAATTGTGCAGAGCTTATACAGAGAATTCCCGATTGTACGACTTTCTGCACCGCACCGCACATTCAAAGTCCTGTTCCAGCCACAGCCGGTGATGATCGTCCTTTCCACATGTTCGATGCGAATTTGTGGCGTTGATCACTTTAGCGGGGCTCCAAAATGATCAAACTAACACCGGGTTTCCGTACTTACAAGATCTAGCAAATTTTTATAATGCAAATCAGCAGTAGCCGAGTCAATTGGATGATAAAGGGAATTTGCAGCAAAGGCACCAAATAAAAATAGATTTTTGCTACCGTGATACGGTGTGTGTCAAAACGACAGTCCCACCAAGTTCTTTTTGGGCATTATCTCGGGCCTCATCAATTTTGCGAGAAGTCAAAGAGTAGCACTTAAAAAGGCACATTGTTCATGTAGTTGAAATCTCCAAGATAACGCCACTTTTATAAGGGCGAGAACAAAGTCGGACAACAAAAATAGAATTTTGAAAAATAGGATCCAGTTGACATATTATTAAGATCAAATTCCCGTTTGCAAATGACGTTATTTACCGATACGAAATTCGAAACTATGCAGATTGATTGTATCTTACAAAAGAAGCCGCACAGCGAATGTATCGATATCTTACAAAATATAATTGACCGTATGTTACAAATGTATTGACCTCTCATCCAAAAACGAGCAGAGCAGCTTGCCGCGAATTCGCTAACTGCACGACATCTCTAGGAAACCGTACTTATCTTCCTTTGCAAAAATCTTCTCTACGGGCTCTTCGCGTTTTCCTTCCCCCCCCCCCCATTCAAACAAGGCGCTCGAAAACCATGCTCCGCTGCTCACGTCGCGCATCAGAGTCCGCCGTCCCCGCGAGGACCAACAAAAATTGGGCGGCGCCACCGTCGAAACGTAGGCAGGCTGCCGGCTCATCGCTCAAATCGAGCCAATTTCGCCCCCAAAATTAGATTGGGGATGTTGTGCTAATGCTTTTGTGGGTGCTGATCATCGCAACGGTGGCGCCCGCCCAATTAAGCCGAATCGGGGAGAGAGGTGTGAGAAAACAGGAATAATGCTGGTCATTTGCAAGAGAGCCAAGAGGGATGAACGTGAACTATTTGTGTGGAGCGGAAGAGGTTTGTCGGGCGTATAAAAACACGGGCTGACGCGGGCAGAATCTGGCACATTTTGGTCGCAAATCTTCAGATCTGTTACCGCAGCGTGCTGAGCCTCAGCCTGCGCGCTAGCTTGAGCAATTTTATGCCTCAAACGGACCATGATAACTTATTAGAGACCGACATGCATTTTTGGATGCTGAAACGTACTTTTGACCGTGGTCGCCATCGGAAGCCCTTGCCCGGACCAGGTTGCTGTGTCGTTGGCAAAAATTTCTCTGCCATATCCTTCATCTATCTTGGGTTATTAAAGCCCGTTAAGCTTCAGGGACAACAAAATGCGCGCCTTCTCCTTGGTCGCCTGGCTTTGCCTTCTTTTCGTCCGAGAAGCAAATGCTGATGCTTGCTCGGCCGTTACCGGAAACATCAGAGCCTTTACCGCAAAGTTATTGGCCAAGCTGACATCATCCAAATTCTTCACCGTCACCGATAGCGTGGTGTGCCAGGTATGGGCTTGAGGATTCCACGTGCTGCTCCATGAAAAACTTTATCCGCAATCCACCGCTCTGATTTTCAGATTGCCAACGACACGGCCACCTGGTCGGGTCAAGGAATCACCATGCCCAACCTGGTGAAGAGTAAGCAGGCGTTAGAGCCTAAAACCCCAAATTCAGATCTTATCGCCAATTCCGGGAGCTATGAGTCGACAGTCATCGCGACGAAGATGGACATGGCCAGCTATCTACTGAACTTCATCAGTTGCGCGTCAAACGTGAGCTTTTACTCCAAGCTGCCATAAAAAGGTGAAAAACATACCGGGAGTCTGAAAGTCAAAAAACCGAACGACCAATAGCTCATTTCAGTGCGGCGAAAAGTCGTGGACGGCTTTTATGCAAGGCACCGTCCTCTTCTCTATGCAGAAATTCATGAAAAAGCCGTACAAAAAATGCGTGGTACGCCGACCACATGGACCAAATTTATCAAGCCCTTTCTAGACGTCAAAGGTACCGACCTACATTAAGAACGCCGTGGGGTTGCCCGAGCGTTGCGATAAGGTCAGCAAATGCGGGGCGGCTTGCATTACCACGAAGCTTATCAAGAAGATTGTCAAGGTGGGAAATTCGGAGTATATGCTTAGATTCTCGGGCAAGTGCACAAGCGACGCACTATGAACTGCTATTTTAGAGGTAATACAACCGCTTTAGTTAACGATGAAGCGTAGCTGTGCGTGCACGTGGACCAGCTGTGTCAAGCCCCTGATCACGGCCGGAGTCCTCAACATCACGCCCTACCTCCCAGCCAAGGGCGCCGCGTTATTGCTCGCAAAGTGCCCGTCGAAGAGCGCATAAATCTAGCCACAAAATTACAACGAAAATAAATAAAAATGCATGCATATTCGACCCAAATCAACAGGAATCTAAATAAAACATAACAAAATGCAGATGAATAGAAAATAGGGAAATAGGGGTGAAAAATGAAAATCGATAACAATGAAAATAAAAACATTTTAAGGCAGCCATATTACACATTCACATGGCAAAACCGAACAAAAGGAACGTCTTGCATGTCATTGGTGAAATCGGCGACTTAATAAACGTTGTCGCACGAAAAAACGCTTAGAAAATAAAGCAAATGAAAACAGAACAAAGCTGCTTAAAAGGGACTTTGGCGGCCCTTTCAACTAAACTTGTGACCGAGGGGAAGTCATGTTGTTGTTTTTGTCTAAAAACGCTGTGTGTAAGGCACATTAATTGAATTGGTACCGGTAAAGCGCGTTAAAAAACGATAGGCCACCGGGCGCCAGTACATCTCTTGCCGTTACGGTCACAGGGCGCGCCCTAGGGGAGAGGGAGGGCGCGAGAGGGGGTTAAAGCAAACGCGGCGCCAGGCCAGAGTTATTTGCATTGCAGTTTCCTCGAGTCAGATTAATCCATCACCTGCCATAAAACGTAAACTTTAACACCTCCTGTTTTTCCCATATTCTTTATTCTCTGCGCATCTGCCCTCTCTGCATCCGCCTCTTCGTATCCCGCGAGCAACAAACCTTGGCGCCGATGTAGCCCAACCAAAAACCCATCCGTTTCGTTGGACGCTAAGCGTTTCATCGGCGGTCGATGTTCGCACGGTTTTCGAACCAAAATGTCATTACCCCGGGTTGTCCCGTTGGTCTTCGTGCGCGGGCCAGGGAAGCGCTGTACCCAATTAGCACCCCGATGAACTGTTATGATGGTTCTAGGGTGGACAAAAACTGGTCACCTCGAGGAAAAGCCAAAAACGCAGGCTTGGCCTGTCGACGTGACGACGACGTTTGTGGGTATAAAATGCTGGGCGTTGACAAGGGGAAGGGCGCAAATTTTGAAACTGTGGCGGCGCTTTGGTCGCCGAATAAAACTTGGTACTCGCGATGTGCTTCTGGCCTTGCTTCAATGCCAGGCTTCATTTCGGCCAGGCTTTTCGGCTGTGGCTTTAGGTCGCTACCGCTTACAAGAACCCGAGATTTATCACTTACGACGTTTTTACGAAGGGGCAACTGTTTACGTCTGTGTCTCTCTGCATGACTTAATCTTCCTGCATAAATATGGACCTCCGTTATATAGCGACCCGATGCGTGAACATACTTTAAATTAATATTTTCTTTCTTTTTATCGTGAATTCCACCAATATCCTGCGTACCACCTAACAATCCAGGGTCAACAATGCGCGCCTTCGCCTTGGCCACCTTGCTTTGCCTTCTCCTTATTCGCCACTCAGCCGGCGATGCCTGCAGCGCGGTCACCGGCAACATCAAGGCCTTCGCGCAAAAAGTTCTGGCCAAGTTGACGCTTCCCAAGTTCTTCACCATCAGCGACAGTGTCGTGTGCCAGGTACGCGTAACTTTTGGTATTTCAAAGTTGCGAAACCTTGAGATCGCCAACGACACCGCTACATGGGCTGGCCAGGGAGTTCCGATGGCGACTATGACGAAAAGTAGGTATCGAACTGCATATAAAATGGTTGGCATGAAACATGGGTCCTAGACGAGGCCAGCTATAAAGGCCGCGAAGCGGTTTTTCAGCCTTGCTTCACAACTAAATTGTCATTCAACTTTGATTACCGTTCCTTTCCAGACCTAATGGCCAACTCCGGCAATTATGAGTCGACGGTGATCGCAACGAAAATGAGCATGGCCAACTATTTGATGACCTTCATCAGCTGCGCTTCGAACGTCAGTGTCGTTGAAGGCGACCAACACTTTTTAGTGCGGTGAAACGTCATGGACGGATTATCTGGAAGGAACGGTCCTCTTCTCTATGGAAAAATACATGACCAAACCGTATAACACATGCGTGGTGAGTGAGCTACGTTCTTTTGATTATAATGCTCTCCTATCACGCGTACAACGACAGGGTGTCCTAATAAAAACACCCCCTATAACTCGGCGGAGAAGGGTCGGATCGGAATGATAGTTACACCTTACGAAAGCCCTTGAAACGGCGAGTTTGCAAAATCTTGAAAACCATGTTTTTGTTGAACTACGCCATTTTATAACGCATTTAAAACATTAAAGAACGTCGTCTGCTTTTCATTAACGGTAAGCTCCGGTCATTTTGTTTGGAGAAATTGAGGCAAAATGGCCGGTATGCAACCCTGAAAAACAGTAAATTCTTGCAATTGGCTGCCAAAAGAGCTAATTTAAATCAAAACATGGCTCTGAAGATCGACGCAAACTTTAGGATGGTGTAACTATCCTTCCGATCCGATACTTCTGCGTCGAGTTAGAGTGGCACGTTTTTTTATTGCTTCATTGTTTTTTATTGGGACACCCTGTATATCCTTTAGACTGCCGAGGTGCCCAAGTACCAAGCTGCCGGGAAGTCTGTGCCCGCGTGCGCGGATCTCGTGAGCAAATGCGGGATCGCTTGCGTTACCCCGAAGCTTATCAAGGACATCGTGAAGGTGATTTCATGGAGACGGTTCGCTCAACATTTTCCATGCCCAGCCCCTGACTTTCTGACCATGCAATGGACAATCCAATGGCAGCAACTTTTCAGCTAACGATCCAACGTAGCTGCGCGTGCACTTGGACAAGCTGTGTCAAGCCGCTGATCGCCGACGGAGTGCTGAACATCACCAACTTCCTTCCGGCCAACGGGGCCTCGTTGCTGATGCCAAAGTGCCCATCGAAGTCCGACTAGGCGTAGCCGCTGTAAATTACGTCCCGAATAATAAAAGTGCATTTTATTACACAAGTCTCTTGACACTGACTGACTGAAACCACTTTTATTTCTTTACTTCTCTGAAAGAAAGTAGTAAGATGCAAAGGTTTCACGAAATTTGCGTCGCCAATTTTGCCAAACGCCCAACGTCGATGATTTTGCGTCCGGACTTAAGCCGTGGTCCAAAGCTCGTGGTGCAAAAAGTCATCTTAAACCAAACTAATTAAGTTGCACCAAAAGCCACGCCGCTAAGTCGCGCTACAATAGTAGCACCACAAAGTTTGGGGGATTGCTGTAATTTACTGGTTCTGGTCATGCAATAGCTCCTTTTGCGTTCCCTTCTAATCATTTTTCATTTTTGAATAGACTTGGCATTGGCAAGTTGTCAGCAAACCGCTGAATCGTTTTGTGATAGATACGCACAAAATTTTCGTATTAGTTCCTAGATAAATCCAGAGACTGAATCGGGCAGGCTGTGATTTTAAAAATAAGATTATATAAATGTTCGTGGAATTTCTGAACATATAAAAACCCTCACTCGATATTGTTGTGTCCGAAGAGGTGTTGATGCGCAGCGGGACCAAGCAGTTCCAACACTGTTTATTAGACGAGCATCATGGCGGCAAGAAGGAATGAGAAGTAGAATTGAACGGGGATTAGAACTAGGGAATAAATGACAATCATAGAGCCCGTGGGGAGTGGGGCCGCACCGCATACGCGACGCGCCCCGTTACGGTGCTAGGGCACTGGATAGGCGAGGGGAACGGGGAGCGAAGGGAAAGGCAGCAACGCAACAGATAAGAATCTCGAATTGATGCTTGACCAGGGTTGAAAAACCGCTTCGCGGTTACGGTTTGCTTTACCCCCGCGCCCCAACCGGAATCTTTTGGCTATAACTTTTTCATTTTACATTATTGTAGGCTTAAAATCAAACTTTTAGTATATTTTTTGACGCTCTATCGAATCGCGTGGATAAAATCCCCAAAAATAGCGATAATATCAAAAACTTTGAGACCATTCGGCTGTGGGGAGGGGGCGCGGGGTAAAGTAAACCCTTACATTTTCGCCGAACAGTCCGTTCCGGGTCCGCAACAGTTTACTCTGATGATCCACGGTTTGGTCGCCGCAATCCCTAATCAAGTTATGGAAGCTTTTTTGTGCCTAATCCCTGAACACCCGGCGAGGTTTGGACAAGTTATCCCCTGATAATTGGTCTTTAAGCTGTTTCGGCAGACCAACGGGTTCGGTGACCCGGGTGCAGCACACAAAAAAGTTATAAAATTTTAGTAAAATGCAGGCTTACGCCGGGTGCGTTCGCTATAAAATGGGGCGTCTGGGCTAGAGATCAGTCAGCGCTGAGTTTTGTACTCCAGTCTACTCGATTCAGCTTTGATTTTCGAAGCGCTTGTATTTTCGCAGCATTCCCAGATTCTTGTAATTGATTTTGAAAAGCACATTTAAAAAGGGGCCGTTAAAGCCTAAATTTAGCAATTATTAGTAGATGAAAAATTTTATATAGTGGCTACTTATTTTAATTTTATGACGCACATTTTAGAACCCAGGACCTTTACCCAACTATTTCATATTTTTATGAATGGTTGTTACATTAGATATGACATACAGTAGGAAATTCCGTTTTGGCTATCGCTAGACTGGCCCAGATTCTTTCGACATTTGGCCGGTTCCCGGAAAGACTTTTTTGTAGAAAAAAAGAAGTTGAAGAACTACAGTTATTTTCAAATTTTTGCTTCGTCGTGAATTATATACTATCAATCAACTTTGTCTATGCACTGTTTTAATCCACCTGGTGTTCAAATTTTAGCCCATTGATTGCAGGTAATCCACTGCCCCGAGGATGCGTGCCACCATCATCTTTGCCCTCCTCGTCGTCACCGCCAGCGCAGCACTGTCCGGCTCGGTGCTGACGCTCACCCAGACGCTGCTCACCAAGCTGACGCTCCCCAAATACTTCAAGGCCAGCGACAAGATCGTCTGCGATGTGAGTTGTAGCTTCGAGAGTCAGGGCCAGGTTTTTAGGTCGCTACCGACATTTCCAACTGGGCCGCCGCGAATCAGAACATGAGCCAGCTGATTGATAGTAAGAATTGAGAAGGGCATCAAGGTTTTTCTATTACCGGTATGAGCGCCAAGGGCAACGACTACAAGTCGACAATCGTCCTGACGAAAGGTGCAGCCATGTCGCAATACTTTATCGACTTCACCACCTGCCTGAGCAAGGTAAGGGAATCAATGAAAGGGCGTTCTAGAGTCAGAAGGAGAGTGAGAGTGAAAGCAAGAGCGAAAGAAAAAAAAGGGAGAAGAGAGAGAGAGGGAGAGAGAAATAGCGAGGGAGAGCGAGAGAGAAAAAACGGCTTTACAACATTGTCCGGATAACTTTGGGACACCCTCTAGCAAAGCGTGAATCCAGGAAGAGCAAGTAAATCCAGAATTTTTCGGTGCAACGACCTCTCCTTCTTGGATTGGTGCAAAGGTACCTTTGGATCGGCATTGTACACCTCCCTGACAGCGCCATACAACACCTGCGTGGTAGGAGTGAACCATAAAACGAAAATCCGGGCTTTTCCAGACCCAAAAAATGCCGCAAATGATTGCCAACGGCAAGACCGTCGCCCAACGTGCCGAGCAGTGCGCCAGCTGCGGAAATAGCCAGTGCAACGACACGCTGATCGCCAACATCGTCAAGGTAGCGAGTGAGAGAAAGAGAGAGGAGAGAAGGAGAGAGAGTGAGACAGCGAGAGAGAGAGAGAGAGAGAGAGAGAGAGGGAGGGAGAGAGGAGAACTACCTGAGTCAGACTTTGCATTTAGCTCACCATGCAACGCACCTACGTGAAGACATGGACCACCTGTGTGCGCCCATTGATTACCGCCCAAGTGCTGAACATTGCCAACTACATCCCGACCGCCGGCCCCGAGAAGACCTGCTTGGCCAACTTCCCCTCCAAGGCTTACGGCCAGGCCTAAGCGTCGCCATTCACAACACCGTTAGATTCCGTATCGTTTATGGGCGAATAAAGCAGTGCAAGGAAACCAAGGTTGTCGACACGAAATATTATGCAAAACTACAGAAATCAGGTATAGGAAAGGCGCAAAAAACCCAAAAAAGGTGCCGCTGGTTGTAGGGTTGCGACCACGCAGCCGGGTGAAATAGAAAATGCCAAAGGCGAAAAAAAAACTTCAAAAACCCCTCTCTGTCTAACTCTCGCTCTTTCACTTTCGCCGCCTCTCTCCGCCCTCTCTCTCTCTCTCTCTCACTTTGTCTCTTTGCCTCCCTTTCTCAATCGTTCACTCTCGTTCTCTGACTCTCGATTACCCATCTCTCTCTCTCTCTCTCTCTCTCTCTCTCTCTCTCTCTGTCTCGCTCTCGCTCTCACTTTGTCTCTTTGCCTCCATTCTCAATCGTTCACTCTCGTTCTCTGACTCTCGATTACCCATCTCTCTCTCTCGCGCTCTCTCTCTCTCTCTCTCTCTCTCTCTCTCTCTCTCTCTCTCGATGTCACTCCGTTGTCTTTCTCGCACTTTCTCTCGCTCTCGCACTATGTTTTCTGATATATTGTTATTATTAAAGGGATGCCGACGGCATAGTGAATCGGTTACGCGCGGAAAATAAAATGTCTCTGCGCCTCTCCCCTGGGCGCGCTCTCTCCCCTGCTGGCTACTTGCCAATTTGTTGATGAGGGGGGATCGACACATGCCGTCGGCAGCCCTTTAAGGGTTTATTATTTTATTATTGGTCATGCATTGTCACATTTTTATGCATAGCTTTTTGCAACAATTTTTAACATCGCCACCGAAATTCTCTCTCAATTCCAGATTTTTCGTTGCGCTCAAATCATCAAATGCGGGGGGTTCATTTGTAGGGCGCCGTTTTTTGGCCCTCTATTCGGCGCCAGCCCTCCCTCTATACCGTACCAGATCTCCGGCTGAACCCCGACCCGTGATCATCCGCCGATAATTGGGATTAAACCCGGGGAGTGCTCTTTAGGGCGGAGCGCGCTGACCAAAAAATGCTGTAGTTTTTCTGTCTGGCCAAAACGGTATAAATAAGGGACCGACAGTTTAACGACCACAAAAACCGTGGCTGCACGCGATGATTTTCGAGTTTTTGGAAAACGATAACTCGTGAAAATTTCTGCGCTCCTCCATTTAACAATTTCTTCGCCATTTTTAGAAAAATAGTGCCAATATCGAGGATGGTTGAAAAACCGCTTTGCGTCTTTTCAATTTCTTCCCGTTTTTCCATATTTTCAATTGCTTTTCAATTTTCCATTACTGAGCTTCTCTGGTATGTTGATAAGTTAATCAGAAAAGATATGTCTCTCGCGCTCTCTCTCTCACAATCTCTCTCTTTCCCTATCTCTCTCTCTCAATCTCGCTCTCTCCTTCGCTCTCCCTCTCTATCTTCTTGAAAGAGAGTCTGCTAAAGAGAAAGAGAGAGAGAGAGAGAGAACGTGCGAGATAGATAGTGAGAGATAAAGATTGAGAAAGAGAGAGAGAGAGGAGTGAGAGGGGAGAGAGACAGAGACAGAGAGAAAGTGAGGGAGATAGCAAGAGCAAGAGCCAGAAAATCACTCTTCTGGCTTCAGATATGAGCGCCAAGGGCTCCTCCTATCAAAACACGCTCATCACGACCAAAGCCAGCCTAGCCAACTACCTGTTCACCTTCATCCAATGCTTGAGCGATGTAGGCTTTTATAAGATCTCAGTCAATATGTTGCTCCTGAATGCTAATCTTGGGTATAACATTTTCATTAGTGCAAAGACAACGGCCTCACCGACTTCATCAAGGGCACTATCGGGTTCGCGCTCTCAAACACGCTGACGAAGCCGTACAACACGTGCGTGGTGGGTGATTCGCCCGGTTTCACAGCTGGGACTACCGCTGCGAAAAAGCCTTGGCTTCAGACTGGGCACGTGCCAAATCCTAAACCTGGGCCGAAGCCTACCGCAAAACCTAAGCCTAAATATAATCCTGTTTTTCAGACGCAAAAGGTGCCGGCCATGATCAGCGCGGGCAAGACGATTCTGCAGCGCCAGGAGCAGTGCAGCAAGTGCGGCGTTGCCGCGATGACGGACGACTTGATCACCAAAGTTGTTAAGGTATGGAGATCTCTGTGGCTCTCTCTTTTTCTCTCGCTCCCTCCCTCTCCCTCGCTCTCTCCCGCTCTCTCGGGCACCCTCCTGTGTGCTACTTTAGGGTCTGCGCTTAGCAATCTAACTTCCAGCAATTTTCTCTTGCAGACGACGATGCAGCGTACCTTCGTGAATACGTGGACTAAATGCGTGCGCCCGCTTATCACCTGCGGCATGCTGAACATCACCCAGTACATTCCGACGGCTGGCCCCGAGAAGACGTGCCTGGCCACGGGACCCTCCAAGCTGTGGACCTAGGCGCGATGGTAGTACCGAATTGCTCCCAAGCGATGAGTTCAATAAAGTTGTACACAAGCACGTCCAGAATGAGGGTGTCAACGCATTAATGGGTGGTAGAGCAAAACCAAAACCCCGTGCACTAAATTTCATTAATGCGCATTGAACTAAGCACTAATGAGGAGCACGTCAGAACTAGGGTCAGGTGGATTGTCACTAAAGCTTCAAAAAAAAACGGAAAACTGCGCGTAAAACAAGAAATGTTTATTTACACGCCGTACGGAGAAGGCTCCATCATCGAAAAAGTGGGAATTCAAATTAGTGTACGGATTATCACGTAGGAGCAGCAAAGTGAAGAGCAGGTTTGTATTGGCCGGCGGGTGTTACTAAAAGGCTTCTTGTTAAAAGAGTTCCATAGCTAAGGTTATCTATAGGACGTCAATAAATGTAGCGCTACGCTTTAAAAAATTATCTGTTCGCTATGCGGCATAAAAAAATTCGAAGCAAAACCCACGGGCTTGTGGGCGTCTTGCAAAGCCTTCTGATGCGCTGCCCGCTCCCCGGTGCCGAAAAGGAAGAAGAACTGAAAATAACCTTACATTTCTTTTTCGAGTTTATTGATATGCTTTATTTGCCTGAATTGTTAAATTTGCACGGGTATGAGAAGATAACTTTTGTCTATTTGCTATTCCAAAAACCTTACCAGAACCCCGATCAGCACACAGCTGACGATGAAGGCGGCGAAGGCGATGAGTGTTTTCATGGCAATGTTCCGCTGAAATAGACCATTGTTTTTTGAGCTAGAAAGGAGAGAGAGAGAGAGAGAGAGAGAGAAACAGAATGAGAGAGAGAGTGAGAGAAACAGAATGAGAGAGAGACAGATGGATAGAGAGAGTGAGTGAGAAAGAGAGGGAAAGAGAGACAGAGATATAGAGAGAGAGAGAGAAAGAGAGAGAGCGAGAAAGAGAGAGAAAGAGAGTGAGAGAGAGTTAGAGATCAGAAGAGGTTTTGAATATTTCCAAAGCATACGGTAGCTATGAAAAACAGCTTACAAGACTCGTCTGGCTGGGTTCTGCGCTGCTTAAAAGTTCCTCAATATCATGGTGCAAATGGTGATCATGATGATGGTGGTCGTGATGTTTATCATGGGTGGTTTCCATATAAACTTCCTTGCTCATTTTTTCGGAATGTAGTCAAATTTGTAGCTTGAATTCAAGTGAATTAGATCCGGAATAGCAGTTGCTAGTTTCTCCTTGTCGAAATTGGCAGTAGAGTCGAATTTAGGTGTAGCTCGCCTCGTGGAAATTTGCGGGTCGGTAGGGAATAACAAGGGGGGCGTGTGCTGGGGGCCCTTGGGCCCCTATGACACGTAAACAGGGGCCTTTCCGGAGGTTCTTTTAGCTCTTTACGTAGCCCTTTTGGCTTCTCTGTCTTTTAGGTCTTTCCGGCAAAACCGGATCCTCCTGTTTTTCTGTTTTCTCTAGGTGGTGGGCCATCAACCTCTAGGCCATAGGTCGTTTGTCAAAGAATATTGGCGGGAGGGCCGCGAGAGGGCACTAATGGGCAAGAAAACTTAATAAAAGGACAGCCACGGGCTTTTTGAGTGTTTCCTGGGAACAGCAACTTCCAGGCTTTTAGGGTTTTTGGGCTTTTAAACGATTTTAAAGGCCTAAATTTTGAAATTGCTGTTTTTTTTGGGACTGAACGCAGCCAGAACGATGCCTGTGCAAACTGGCAAAGACAGGTGGAAAAACCTCAACTAGCTTTCCTTACATAATGCAAAAAATCCTTTAAAAATCAGCCAATTTCGCTAAATCCCCAAGAATTTCTGCTTATTTCTGCTATTTTTGAATTTTTCTAAGGTTTTTGAGTTTTTGGAATTTTGCAAATGAAGAGCGGCAAATTCCAACCACAGCTATTTTATTTTTTGAATTTTTTTTTGAATTTTTTTTGAAGCGCAGTACCTTTTTTAGCTTTTAAATGGCGTCATTGTTGTAGGTCGGAGAAGTGCGCCATTGCTTCGTCAATGAACCTTACGATCTTTGTTTTGATTTGCTCTAGCCCCATTGCTTCTTTTACTTAGCGTTAGATGTTGTGATTCTGGTTGTCCTTTGCTCTCTCTCTCTCTCTCTCTCTCTCTCTCTCTCTATCTCTCTCTCGTCCTCATTAATCTAGCCACGAAAACATTCCACTAAAAATGTCTCTTTCTCCCCCGTTCGGTAGGTCTGTTTCACAATTTGCACTTGCACAATAAAATGGGGCACCAGCAACGGCCTAAAGGCTAGAGAGGGGCTTCTTGTTTATCCCCAGCCCTGGGGCTATACCAGAACCATGTGGTTAGCCTTTCTCTAGCTGCCCGGGGGCCCTATTTTGGTCGGAAAAGCCGGCTATTTTGGGGCAGGTATGTTTTGGAAACGGCTTGGGGACGGACGCCCAAAGATGGGGGACAATTCTCAGCCCAGGATTCAGTTGATGAATCGCCTGGGGTGACGCCGAGAATTATGGGGGTGATGCTTGAAATGTTTTTCGTTCGTGATCCTTGATATTTTAAAGAGGCAAACGTTCAAAAAATTTCAAAAACATACGTCAAACTGTGCCGGTCTTAAGATCTTTCCTCTTATACTTTTCTTAGTCCTTTAATCTAACCTCCCCCCCAAAAAAAAAAATTATTACGAAGTTGCGTTTAAGAAGTAATGAATGCCTCAAATCCTACTCTCGCCCCTGAAGTGGTTAAAAAAGGCTTATCATAGATCAGATTTTAAAGAATTAAGGATGTTCACCTAATATCTTAATGCGCTACAACACAATGTCATTTTAAAGGAGCGTGCAAGTAAGAGAGGATCGCGCGCACGCAATATGTCAAACGTAGACAAGAAACAAAAAACTTGTATTGTGAACAGGGGCGTAGCCAGAAAAAAATTTCGGGGGCGGCCCGCAAAAAATTTTTCCGAAAAACTCAAAACATTGCCAAAAAAACAGCGCCGCAGGCAAAAATTTTTAAAAAAAGGTTGCATAGCTCTACAAATCCAAAAAAAAAAAGGAAAAGGGCCTGTATTACGCTACGTCCCTGATTGTGAACCCTTCAATAAAACGCCATGTAAATCAACTCATTACGGTACGCAAAAATATCATAAAATGCATTACGCAACCGTACAAAGCCAATTTTGCGTCGCTTTCAAGTGTCAAGTGTAAGTTCCGGAGCTGTCTGTATCCGCTTAGACAATGTAGAACCGTTTAAATCGTTCCCTTCATGCGAAATCTTCTGTTGTTACCAGGGGCGTAGCCAGAAAAAAATTTCGGGGGGGGCCCCGAAAAAATTTTTCCGAAAAACTCAAAAAATTAAGGCAAAAACAGCGCCGCAGGCGAAAAATTTTGGAAAAAGGGTTGCATAGCTCTACAAATAGCAGTAAAAACGTGTAAAAATAGCGCCGCAGGCAGCAAAATTTTTGAGAAAATAAAAATCATAAGGGTCCCCCCTTATGAAATTTTCGGGCCCCGGCCGATTTCGGGGGGGGCCCCGGGCCCAGGGGGCCCACCTTACGCTACGTCCCTGGTTGTTACTATCCCTTTTAAAATTGATGTAAATTCTGCAGCAATCGAAACTTGCTCCTGCAACTTTCCCTGATTACTAAACCAAAAATAGCGGCCTCATAATTCGCCGGCCGTTCCTGCAGCCTGTTCCTCCAAGCTGCCAATTATTTTTGCGGCGATCCTTGATCATTGTCGACCCCGAAAAAATGATTACAGCCGGATGTGGATGGGGAGATGGACACCACCAGCTTGGGGGAAAATGTTAGGGTTTGCTGGTCGGGAGCCCCTTGAGGCCCAGGCTCGGCTCGTGATCAACTGTTGGGGGTCGGCTGGCACCTGGTGGTGAGTGACGACATTCGGCCGCAACCAAAGGGTGCTAGGAAAAGCTGGAGTCTCTTTCGATAGGATGGATTTGGCGAAAATATTTTTGAGAAATAAAGGCAGGAGTGGACTGGCGGCTCTGCAAAAAAATGTCATTTTTGACGAGGCTAAGGAGTGATAGCGGCGGTTATACACATTTTAAAAAGTAGATTTTTTGACGCGAGAAGCTTAACCAAATGGAATAGGAATTTTTAAGTCGTTAGTCTTACGGGGAAGAAAGTACTTGCCAGCTTGCTCGCCCGAAAAACCTAAAAATCACAAAAAAAGTTTGGGCCGGCAGATCTAAGCCTCTTACTAACCTAGTGGTGTCGATAGCTACGCGCCATGTCAAAATACACACAAAAAAAATCGGAATCAGAATCTGATAAAATCAGATCAAAAATCGACCAAAATATGCTCAGAATCAACGAATAAAATGAAACAAATCGGCTTTGACTTAGTAGCAGAAACCTTGAATTTCTAGAACGGTTTCAAAAAGGTTCTAAGCAGAATTAGTTCGATCTTGGAGCCCTGGCGTCCAAAACCAGTTTGGAACTACGATCTAATTACAAACTCTGGTTTCAAAGTAATAACCAAGATATCTCCATTCTTAGGAAAAAGGGTTATTTTTGGCTAGCTACAAAATGGAGCTATCCTAGAATATTCTGGAGTATGAAGAGTAAATACGAGCTCGAAAGTCTTAGAGATGAAGCAGACAGCTCCTTCAAAAGCGTAAGCGCCGCACTCCGCGCACCGTAATGCCTCTCAGCAAAATGTGGCTTTTGGCAGCAGCCGATCCAGATGTGCATAGTTAAGGTGTGCCCTCGTTGAATGGCACGAGCCCCACATTGCTACGTAAAAACCTGTGGAGGGCCAGCTGGGAGAATGGGGCCTGGGGCTAAAACCCATTTCGTTTTTGCGTATTTGCCAGGAATGGGGCCAAAGGGCTTTACAAGATGAGCCCGCGGCGAGGGCCCACAACCACTACCAGGATCCCTCAACCAAATTGCGCCTAGTGTTTTGGTGGAGTGGGTAGCATCGGAAAAAATGCGCTTTAGGGAATTTTGCATTTTAGAAAAATTAGAAATTTCACAAATTAAGAAGAATGAATTACGCCCGCCTTCAATTAAATGAAAAAAACGGCTCAATTAAAAAGGCCAACGACATGAAAATGCGTTTATATTTTAGCAAATTTTTTTTTTCTTTCTTTTTCTTCAATTTCTTAGAAATTTGATGGGTTTTTCTATCTAAACTAAACCCCACAAATTTCCTGGAAAATCAAATCGCATAGGAAGAAAGCTTAAACGAGCTATTTTTGGAAAAAGCCAGGTATAAATTAGCACAGAATCCCTTCCCCCGATCTCCGTTTATACAAATACGAAGTGAGCGCCGAGGGTGGGATGAATTGCTAATCGGTGTTTTTTCGGGGCGGCAAACGGGAAGTTTTTAGAGCGGAGCAAGGAAGAGACCAAGTGGCCAAACGTCCCTCCGGGCCCAAAAAAGATTTATTGCGTTGTAAGGGCGGAATGGAGAACGGGACCCGGAGGGAAATTGCGGGCCTATCGTACAATTTTCATAAGAAATAACAACCATAGCTAAAGAATTATGAAAATTTAGAGACATCGCAAACTCGTCTCCAAATACCATACAGAACCGCGTGCGCGTGCGTGCTGGTACAAGCAACTGGCGAAAAATTTATTAGCCCAATTCTCGGCGAGAGTATCATGAAAAATGACTTAAAAAAGGCCATGACCCGGATGAGGAAGTGAAACAAGACAAAACCGGAAAATTGATTAAGACCTATGGCTTCAAAAAACCATTTCCGGCTGATACCCTAATCCCAATTTGACCACGTTTCCTGGAGTTTAGGGATTCGCGCCCGATCCGAAATCTTTAAAGAACTTCCATGTTGGAGTAAGAACAATAGAATATCCTACTATATATAAAAAAATAGTGTCTGTGTGTGTGTATATTTGCATGCAACTTCCGTAAGTATGTACCGCACCTACAGTCTCAGGGGAAGATTTTTAAGGTACGTATGATACGTCATTAGGTATTGGCACACGCAATTAGCATTGACCGGAAGTGGCCGTAGCCTATAAAAAGGGAGGGAGGGTGCGCTTTTCATTTTTTGGTGATCGGCATTCGGCAAGCCCTATGTAAAGGCAAATTTTCAGAGGTCCTAGACGGGTCCAGGGTTGAAAAGCCGCGAAGCGGTTTTTCAACCCTGGTCACTAGAGTTAAAAAACCTCTCGGATATCGTGCTGTCCGAGAAAATGAATCCGCAAGTTCCGTCCGAGTTGGCTTCCGGTCCTCCCTAATTCCTTGAGCGTCTAGAAGAGTGGCCAAAGCCCTGAGATGCACCGGATGGGGCTTAACCTAATTTGCTAGGTCTCGAAACGCAAAAGCTTTGCCTAAATTGCCTTTGCTTAAGCCTAAATTCGGTTTTTAGCCAATTCAATTAGTGGAATGCTTTTTTCTGTATATCGTGGATTTTTCAGCGGATTTTGCTTTTATAGAAACTACACTCTGTTATATTCTTGCATCCTTTTAGATGCATTTTAGATTCTGCATTGTCTAGCATGCTTTGTCGCCTTTTCAATTCATTTTTTATCCTGCAAAAAGCTTGACGCAATTGGCGGATCAAATTTTTCTGGTCTCCCATTCTAGAAGGTATCCGAAATGTCAATTTTTTCGAAAGCCACGTCCTCATTTCAGAAATTTCCTTAATTCACTCTATTCAAATCTAGCGGTCAGACGCTTCCTTGTAGCCGGATCCCGGAACCAAGAAAACACCAAAAATATCCCATTTTCAGCGTCCAAAACAATATGCTTCAATTCATTTCTATAAAAATGAGATCCAGCCTCATTTTTTATTCACAAAAATTCTCTTGTCCCGGCCTACGCACGAGCGTCGGGAAACCTGATTCGGGGTATTGTTTCGGAATTCGTTGGGAATTTCTGAATGGGGGCGTGACCTCTAGGGATGGAAGCTTATAAATCTGGACCCGAAAGCGCAGAATCCTTGCCCCCAGGCTCCCACGGGAATATTCATTATTTCCCGGTTCAACCGCCCCTTTTTGAGGACCACGAGAGGAGCGACAGCCCAGAATAATCCAAATTTCTGACCTAGAAAAATGGCATCGCTTGCCGTCCTGCCGCTACTTTTATTCCACCGCGAAGAGTTTTTGAGCTTTGTGTCGATTGGTGGGTTTGTACAGTTTATTGTCGCTGTAGAGGGCCTGCGATTCACTGTTACATGCCTTAACTAAATTGAATATATAATGTTTATATAAGTTAACGTCTTTCGCAATCCGGCCGGCGGGCTAGCTTGCTAAGCCGCGCCCCTCGCCTAGCAGGTTACGGTAGATCGCCTCAGTTCCCAAAGGCCACGATTTGGAAATGACCGTGAATTTTGGCTTTTTTAGATTTTTATTATTTGTGTAGAAGTTTATTTGGTTTTATCTGCTCAATAACTATTTTTTTTCAGGCCGCGTCGAATACCGTGAGATGAGCCACTCGATGGCGCAGAGCTACCCGAAATGGCGGCGCGGCAAACTGAGGATGACCCATCGTGTCGCGACGAAATATTCGAAAAGCTGGTAGCAGGATGCTTATAGATATAAATTTATGTATTTGGATTAGAAAAATGAATGTATAAATATTTATTATCTGTCGCACCGGCGTAAGAACTTGCAAGGGAAAAGCTTGTTGCCATTCTAAATTTGCGGCCGAATGTACTTTGTGCCGCGGCTGTTTTTTTGGAACTGTACCAACGGAAGTCGAAAATTTCCATTATTTTTCGCGCCGATTAAATTTACGGCATTTCCCTTTCGGCAATTAAGCACAAAGTATTTTGGGGGCTCGGCTCGTCAAAGCGCACTTTGCTTCACAAAAAGCTTCCGAAATTACGAAATTTCTCGTTAGTTGGCTTTCTGTAGGGCGTCCGCGCGAAATTAAACACCAAAATATCACGGAAAATCCTCTGTATTATCCCGCTTCAATTTAACTATTTGAGAGAGCAACGGCGCGAGTTTCAGATTGAGCACAAAGTTTACATTACGTGGTAGGCACTTCGCCTCTACACATATTGTATTACCTTTAACGATTTTTAGACTTTTAACTTTGTTTGCGTGTGGCAGGTTTTGGCAATCACTTCTAACTTCCGACTTTTGAGCTTTTGATTTTTTTGTGCAATTTTCTAAGAAACCACACGCCCGAAAAAGTAACTGGGGCCCGGGGGCGTACCAAAGAAGATTAGCGCGTGCATACTTTATCGAGCCGAACTCACATAATTACTTGCAGAAACTCCATGAAATGAAAAATTCTGGAGCCAGATGGGTGCTTAGCCAGTTCATTCGTTAAGTCACGTTTGCCCCAAATATATCCAGAAAATTGTTTTGTGGCAGTCATGCTTTGAATTTTTACACTCTTTACCTAGAACTTGTTAACCCTGGATCAAAGGGGCCTTCATAATGGTTAGGAAAAGTTAGAAAATTGTTCCATGACGCTGGAAATTGCTGGCTTTGCCCTTTCACAAAGTCGTCCAGCTGCCCAGACCAAAGCTGATCTTATTGGGCTCTGACCCTTTCTCGTAAACGGCCGGTTATTTCCGGTAATTGGGATGTCTCGGTGAAAAAGTCGGGGTATGTTTTCGTTAACAGAAGTGTCGCGACTTTAATTGACAAGGGGATCTCTGAAAGCTCGCTGTTTCTTGGGAGTTGACGGTCGGTTGATTTATTAGTTGATCGGAAACGGAGGCCTTTGTGGCGAAACGTAATTGTCTACACCTCATTTTCTGCTTTTTCGATTTACATTCCCATTTTCATTGAGAGTTTATCCCGCTTCTAACATCTCCAAATTAGTAGGACGAAAAATGAGGGCCAAAAAATTGTTTTTCTTGATGGCGTCGTACCAAAAATTACTATTATTGTCCTTGCCAACTGATTCACCTGCCTACGGGGGGTACAGAAACTTCAAATATTTTTTTGCATGGTGTGGGCAGGGTTCAAGTCGGTGCTGGGCAAACATTCGGGTGCAGCCGGTAGAGATCCTACCGCAATCTAATTTTTCTTCGAAGTTCGGTCAGGACCTGGTTGTTATTCTAGGTTCTTAAAGGTTACCCCGTTTGGCTTCAGGGTTCAGATCGATCTTGATCTTTTTTTGGAATAAACGAGGCACTCTACAAAGGACATTCTACAAAGGGGCACTACGTCTTTACACAGCCACAACCAAATTATGGTAGCCAGGTGCGCACCCAACTATCTTGAGTTTGTACTGGAAGCACGCGGGCTACGGTAGCCGCTGATCGGGATCATCTACGAGGTTGGCAGGTGCTCAATTTTGAGTTTGCTGTTTCCCTAATTTGAGTTTGATCTTGCTCGTGTCCACAATTCACGATTGGCAGGGGTGATTCTGAGTTGCACTTGCTGCGTCCCATTAGTTGGAAGCCATAGTGTAACCTCGCACGGTTGTTTCATATTACCTTCCGGGCAGGGTAGCAGCCTTCTTGCGCGTTAATGAGCCAGGCGTATTATACTTCACGTTTTTGCCCACTATTGCAGCGCTTTGCTTGACTTTTTCGATTTGGTTTTTATCTTATCATAACCCTTCTATTCAATTGTTATTTTTCATGATTCTTAAAGTTTGATGCTTTATTTCCTGGAATTTCCCGAGGTTGACCTCAAAATCCTTTATTTAGAATGCGCTTCCAAGTACTACATTTTGTAAATGTCACAGCCGCTGTCGAAGATGGGCTCTACGATCTTGTGCAAATCGGCTATGTTCTCGAAGCTATTTTTTATATTCTTTCGGCCGTCTGCATTCCATTGACGTTACATGTTATTGTCACCTCTGGGGTAACTTTTGATCGGGGGCAAACTTTGTAAACAACGATTATGCGTATAAAAATTGCTTGATGTAAACATTATCTTTTTCGTACAAACACAGGCGATAAAAATTATCCTTAAAGCATGTAAGCGCCAATTTCAGGTCTTCCACCCAAATATCGTACGCTTCTACAGGCTTAACGTCTATTTCTCATATCCATTTGCGATAGCCCGGATTCCGATAGCGTACTATGAAAATACGCTAACTTATGAATGGGTCTATGAAGGTAGCCAAACTTGATCCTCTATACCTTACAATCTAGATATCACCTCATGCCCAGCCCTGCTTGTAATAGCCACGCAAATGCGATCGGCGACATTCGCCCTGATCCCATGTACGTTCATAACAATGTGTTTTGACCTTGGCACACTACCGTACCGGGATATTTTTTTGGTTCCGAGGCGGGCAGGTGGTAGTTAGCTTTTTCATACGAGAAAAATGGCAAATTAATTGCCCGGAACTTCTAGCTCAACTTTGTGAATCATGCATCCCTACGAGGGGGCGAGAGAAAGAGAATAAGAGAGAGAGAGCGAGAAGGAGAGAGAAAGAGAGAGCCAGCGAGTGAGATATAACAGATCACGAAAAACACGTTTCAGGCACTCTCCTTTCGATCCTTGGCGAACGACTCTTGGCCAATCGCAAAGTCGAAACTTACGAGCATCAATATTATCCAAAATTCATGCAAATTTACTGCGCCTACACTGTGTGCCTGGCGTTCATCCTAGGAGGAGCCTATACAACCGGTAATGCTCGTGTTTTTTCTAATTAACGATAGTTTTCTAGCTTTCCTAACCCCGATGGACGAAGCGTGTATCGCTGCTGTCGGGACAGCGTTGTCTACTATTGTACGCTTTTCAAAAAAATCACTTAAAAACTCAGTCTGATTCGCAAAAACAGCGCAAAAGGGCATTATTTTCTAGGGCACAGTCTACATGCTGATAGAAACCGACCGGAAAAAGCGTGGGTTACTCCCTTCCGATTACACCTTGAGCAAAAGATATCAACTTTATTCAAACGTGAAAGCAGCAAAGGTATGCTTATATGGATCCCACCAAGATCTTCGACGATTATTACACTTACCGATGTTATATTTTTTTAAGGTCTGCGCAACACTCGCTATCTACGCAGCCGTGATGAACGTGCTTTTCTGCATAATTTTCGTGCTGAATCGATACGCATTTTCGTGGTATTGGAAGAATATTCTGGGCGTTACGATCGGGGTGCACAACGCCTTGTGAGTCCCAGTTTTTTGAAGTTTGTGGCGCCCGATGTAAACACAAAAATACGGGCCGTAGTAATCGAGATGTTTCAGTTACACCTGGTCGATGACGTTTATGGGATACCTGGCGAGCCCGAAAATGATGAGGATTGCGCGGGATATTGCCGTGAAAGAAATCCAGCGACTATTGTAAGTAATTCTGGAAGACTAATAGGTTATTAGATCCCCTGAAAACCTTTGAAAACACAGAAAAAGATTAAGGCGTGGACCGTTGTGAAAAATTTTATGAGTCGAATTTTTGTATAAAACTCTCGCCACTGAGCACGAAGGTTTTTAGGAGGCTAATCTGTCCACGAGCTTACCGTTACTTTGCTAGAAAAGTCGGCGAGGTCGGCGAACGCAAAGCGGCCCAACGTGTTGCTGTTGGCATCAATGGAAAAGTAAGTATGATAGCTTGGCTTCATATTTTAAGGACTAAAAAACATCAAGGTCCACAAACAAATCGAATCCGGCAATTCAAATCTACACAAGAGTTTAGGAGCTCTACCTCGGCGCCAAGCAGGAAGACTACTTTGCTCAACTCGACGCTCAGTGGGCTTTTCAGCCCAGGGCGAAGACTGCATAACGAAGCGCATTTTTGAATAAATATTTCAATAAAACTTCTTGATAGGCAATTGTCGTTTACAATCCGAATTTGCAAAATCAAAATTCCGGGCTAGCGGCTTTTTGGTTAGCTACCTTGACGGCGGCAAATGATACTCAAAAATTTGCATTCGAGATCTCGATTTTTTGAATCTATTATTTGGTTTTTAGAGAAACTTTTGCCACTTGTGACATTTTTGTGTTTAGGCCGTAGATAACCCCCTTATTCCCTATCAAAAGATCAATGTCTTCTCTGCAGACGTCCCGGAATGATCCGGTTAGTGTCCAGCGTGCCGATTCACCTGCTATCGATGCTACGAATGCTACCAAGCTCGGAATTTTTCTAGCAAGCCGTCTCCTCCCGCGCAACCGCCGTCAGGTGGTATTCGTAAAGATCCGGTTACGAGTTGTCTACCTAGAGGCATTCCAAATGACTTCCTAATCCAGCTTGGTTTCAAATTTCAAGCTTCCAGGTATTGGCAACTTGTCACCTTGTCATGTGTCAAACCATGTCATCTTGCTTTTTAGCAAGCCTTCTTTGTTTTCTAAAATTCACGTGAATTATACCGCGCTTGATTTAGAAGCTGGCAAGATGCGCCTCCAAGTAATGAGCTTCGTCAACGTCACGGCAGCCATGGTACACATAGGATAACGGGGGGGGAATAAAATAACGGGGGGGCACTCATTATTATGAAATTTGCAATTACTTTGGGATTTTGCGAGTGCCATTCGATAGAGCGTCGAAAAATATACTAAGAGAATTAATTTCAGCCCAAAATAATGTAAAAGAAATTTTTTATCGAATAAACAAAAATTTATCAAAATCCATAGGCAGCACATAGGATAACGGAAAGCCAAATTTTGAGATTTTCGATCTTTTGAAAACGCGAATCGATAGAACATCAAAAATATACTAAGAGATTTTTTTACAACGCGAAAAAATGTATTATAAAAGTTTTATAGCCTAAAAACTATTTTTGAAAACTATGGGCAGCACATAGGATAACAGGGGGAAAAATTTTTCGGCGTTTTGAATATTTTCGATATTTTGAAAATGCCATTCGATAGAGGACCGAAAAATATACTAAGAGTTTTTACAGCCGAAAAAACATATTTAAAAATATTTTATCATATAAAAAGTTTGAGTGCCCCCCCGTTATTTTTTTCCCCCCCCGTTATCCTATGTGTACCGCAGCCATCGACGATGGTCTCTACGATTTGCTTATCGTTGGATACGTATTTGAAGCCATTTTCTATCTTCTTTCTGCATTCTGTATCCCTCTGACGCTGCATGTCATTGATGCATCCGGGGTAACCGGTAATATCCTGTATCCAAACCATGCTTCATAGGTCTACCATCCCAACATTGTTCGCATCTACAGGATCGACATTTTGTACTCATATTTCTTCGCCTTAGCACGAATGCCAATAGCGTACTACGAAAATGTGATAGAATTTGCGTGGGTGTATCAAGGTAGAGAATGCGAACCTTTTAAACGGGTATACTTTTAGATATTTTCGCCTGCCCGATCCTACTTGTAATTTCGACCCAGATCCGGTCGGCGATGTACGCGTTGATACCATGTGGGTTGATACAGTAGCGTGCAAAAAGAAGGCAACACCTAGGCAGCTGTTGTAATGCAGCCTACTCGGTATAATTTGGACCAAACGAAATGTTTTTTAGTATTTTTGATGCTGAACACGATGGTGATGTTTTTGAAACGGAAAAATGCTTGTAGAAAAAGTCAAGTTTTGGAGTGGTTTTAAGTTCGATATTTAAGCTACTAAACGCCATTTTTGAGCATTGGAACCCTGCTCATTAAATTCTACAGCATCGAAAATAATAGAAAACATCTCTTTTGGTTCAAATTATACCGAGTAGGGCGCGTTACAACAGCTGCCTAGGTGTGGCCTTCTTTTTACAGTAGTATTACAGTGCTCTTGCTTTGATTATCCTTTAAACTTTAGGCACGCTCATTTCTGTGCTAGGTGAAAGACTCTTGGCACATCAAAAAGTAGCCACTTATGAGCATCAGTACTATCCGAGGCTAATGTCACTCTATTGTGCTGGTACCGTCTGTACGGCATTTATCGTTGGAGCCGGATACACGTTAGGTATGGATTGACTTGCAATGCATTGCGTCGTATCTGAATGGAAAAATCGTTTCGAAGTATTTCTCACTAAATTTTGCTTTAGCCTTTTTCACCCCAATGGATGAAGCCTGTATAGCGGCCGTCTCCGCAGCTGTATCAACGAGCGTAGGTTTTCGGCTACGATTTTGCTCGAAACCGGCAGATCACGTTTTTATTCTAGGGCAGTGTTTATTTGTTTATAATCACCGACCAGAAGAAGCGCGAGTTACTGCCGGCCGACTACACGTTGAGCAAGAGATACCAGTTGTACGAGAACGTGAAGGCAGCAAAGGTGGCGTTCTGTCTTTTCCTCGATTATATTTCTCTCACTCGCGCTCTCTCTCTCACTCGCTCTCTCTCTCTCTCTCTCTCTCTCTCTCTCTCTCTCCAACGCATTGAAAATTCTTAGGTTTGTGCGGCTCTGGCCAGCTACGCTGCAATCATGGCAGTTATATTTTGCGTGATATTTGTGTTGCATCAAAACGTATTTTCGTGGTACTGGAAGAATATTTTAGGCGTGCTAATGATGGTCCATAATGCTTTGTAAGTTTAAGAAAGTCTTGAACGTTATGCAACAAATACCAAATTTCTTTTCAGCTACATGTGGACAATGACATTTATGGGCTACCTGAGCAGCCCGAGAATGGTGAAAATCGCGCGTGAATTGGCTGGGAAGGAGTTGGGAAGATTGTTGTAGGTATTTTTCTGTTTATCGACCGGTTTTTGGCGCCAATTTTCTGCTATATACAACTTTTTAGAAAGATCATCAGCCCCAAAACCTATCGCTATTTCGCCCGAAAAGTTGGTGAAGGCGGTGAGGGCAAGTTGACCCGGAAGGTGGCCGTTGGAATGAATGGAAAAGTAAGCTATTTAAATTTCTTAGTATTTACGCTGGATAGTAACATTTATAGGAGGTTTTTTGTCTGAAAATTCACCATGCATCCAAGCAAAATAATTTCAGGAACTCTACCTCGGCGCCAAGCAAGAAGACTACTTTGCGCAGCTCGACGCTCAATGGGCGTATCAGCCCCGAGCAAGCTTGATTTAATCATTAAGGCAAATAATTAGAATTTCCGGGTTATTTTGATAAATGTATGAGGACACCGCCTCGTTTTTGTTTTTCCCTACGCACCCCATAATTGACAATGGACTCTAGGGATGGGAGACGTAGCGAAAACAAACTTATTCACACCCCCAACGAAATTACTTTGGAATAAAGAAAATTGGATTAGAATTTAGATTTTAAGCATTTTTGCTTTGTTTTCATCGGAGTGAAGCGGTGTGCTTATAAAATTTTAGGCGAATAAACTTAGGTTTTGTTTTGTACGGCCCTCGGGACAAAATGTGTAAAATCATAGCAATTGCTTTTATCATAGTTAGACAAAAAAAAATGTCATGTTGATTTTAATATTACTTGATTGCAACTCTAAATCGTCTGCTACTGGATTTCTTGTAGTTTGAACGTCACCCTCCGCTTATTTTATCGCCAAAACACCTGGCTAAAGGGTCCGGGCCGCATGGTGCGCCGGCTAATAGGTATTAGAGCGCTAACGGATTCACGAAAGTTTCTTATTGTACGAATCTAGTTTTATTTAGCGCTTTTAGTCCCATTTTTAGACAGTTGGCAGTTGTCGTTTTTCGCTTCCTCTTGACCTCCGAAACAAGTTGCGATCCCGCAAAAGACTACTCACCGATCCAAGCCGCCGCCATTCGGCCAAAAACAGCCGATCGCCGCGCTTTGTCTTAATTCCCACCTGTTGGGCGCCGGAAGCCATCCTACGAAGAAAAATCCCATCAACCTTTGTCATTGCGCTACTTTACTGGTTTAGACCTTTTATTCGTATACTGTAACTTTACAGCATTACAGATGCAAATCCGAGTGCTCAACTTCATCAATGTCTCAGCTGCCGAGGAGGATGAGCTAATGACTTTAGTTTATTTCGGCTATTTTCTGGAATATTTTTTGAACATACTAACATTACTAATCGTCCCTATGGCATGCCACGTACTACGCGTTGCCTCGGTACGTTGGTGGACATCTAACCAGCTTTTTTTACATTAAAAACAACTTTTATCGATCTTTTGAGGACCGAGCTAGCTAAAATTCCTTTCCAGGTCTTTCAACCAAATATGGAGCGTTTCTACTACAGTTTTGCCTATTTTTTGATACCATTCCTGTTCTCACGAATACCACTTACCTATTTTGAATTAAACTATCCATATAAAAAAATTTATACAGGTAGTCTTATCCTAAAGGGGTATAAACTTCAAAATTGTCTAGAAGAAGACACCTGCCCCAGCTACGTTTTAATAGCTACGTTTATTCAAGCCACAATGTTTGCGCTGATACCCTGTAAGTGATAACTGCAAATGCTAGAGAAATATTCAAATCATACTTGGCCGATCTGATTGAGATTAACTACCTTTAGGCTGTCTAATAGGATGCCTGGTCGAGCGAATCGTAGCTACGGTTAAAGTAGCAACCTATGAAGTTCATTACTACCCTCGGTTTTTCGACGCCTACATCGTAGTCAACTATTTTTGCGCTGTCGGCGTGGGAGGGTTATATACTTTCGGTAAGGCGATTACAGTTCTTGCGCGCGAATTTCTATATTTTTAGGATATTTCACGCCGTTACACGAGGCCATCCTTGCGCTTGCCGGTACTGCCGCAGCAACTCTAGTTAGTGTCATTCCCTGGCAAACAATATAGCTTTAGGGCACTGTAATCATCATTATACTTTCGGAACGCTCGAAACATAACTCGTCGCCTCGTTATACGCTTAGTAAGCGATATCAACAACTTGAGAACCACAAAGCTATGAAGGTATGTTCGGAATGGATTTAGAAAACTACCATTTTAACTAAGAAAAACAGCTTAGAGAACTAAGTGTTTTCTAACTCATAAAAACGCAAGAAGATCAAGTGCCTTGGCGTACAGGGTAGCGTTGCGGCGCGCAGGCCGGGTCCAGGCACTGCGGCTTTTCCAAAGCCCTCCCTTTTCTTTTCTGGGAGATTTTCCATCGCTATATACTTATTTTAGTGCACAGTCGTCTATGTGAGCTTTGCCGGAATGATGAATATCATCTTTTCCGTACTATACCTCCTTAACCAGTATGCCGACTCACGCTATTGGGCCAACGTTGCTGGGATTGCCATTAATATTCAGATAGCTATGTAAGTTTTTTCCCCAATATATTTGGAAGGAAAATTACTCGATGAAAAAGATGTTATTATGTTTTTACAAGGAACTGGAAGCTAGCGATTTGCAAAAAAGCTTTTTCTAAAAGTGCCCTCCAATTTTTTGAAAGTGTAGGTCGGAAATTGAGTGCTGTTAGCAAGGGTATTTAGCCAAATAGTGTTTTCGCCTAATTATTCAATATTAATTTAGTTACGCAAACATCATGCAATACGTCGGGTACATCTCAAATCGCCAAATGTACGAGTTGACGAGTGGAATCGCGATGAAAAAATTGCGTGAAATTAGGTATGCAGTTGTTCTGCAGCATCAGACGTTTACGTTTAGGGATTTATTTCCGGGACGGTGGCGTATACACGAAGCTCAACCTCTTGAACCTAAAGCACGAAAAGCGATCGGCATTAATGGAAAGGTTTGTATCTTTGCTTACTAACTAACTCATATGACCTCTTTTTGTTTTGTTTTTTGATCTACTAGAGTAGGTTAACCAGCGACCTGGCAATCTTTTCTAAACCAGCTTTTCAGGAGCTCTACGTCGAAGCCAAGCAAGACGACTACTTTTCACAGCTCGAAGCGCAATGGAATGAAAAACTGCCCTAGAAAATTTCAATAAATTTTTTCACTTGAATAATTTCGGCCGAATATTTCCTCGCGCCGCGCACTTGTTGCATAAGTAATCATGTCTGGAAGGAAGGACTCGTCGGTGGACGTTCGCTGAAAATTAATTGGCCCGGCTAGGGCCCTCGCTACATCTCTCTATTTCTCCCCCCAATGATCTGGCACAACAATTATGGGCCCGACATAACTTCGGCCGCCCCCGAGTTTCAATCATTAGCAGGATTCAGCTCAAGGTTTTCACCTGGATATCGTGGAAGCCCCCGCTGCTCCATTCGGGCCACACATCACTTTCTGAAACGCAAATTGTCGATAATGTTTTTTCACGTTTATGGTGTTTCTGTTCACCTTATATTTCCTTTTTTCAGTCATCAAATGATACTCCAAGCATTGATCTACGTAAATATGACGGCAGCCGAAGAAGATGGGTTAATGACATTTGTCTGGGTTGGCTACGCCATCGAGGCCGGCTTCGCCGTCGTCACGATGATTTTTTGCATACCAATGACCATGCACATCTTGACGACTTCTTCGGTGAGCTATCGACTTCAGAACGCCTATAGATAATTTTTTTTTTGATTGGCATAAAAAGAAACCAATTTCGCGCCGATTTTGCCGTCTTTTGAACGTTTCTTTTTAGGCCTATCACCCAAACGTCACCAAGCTGTACTATGTAAATATTCTCTACGCCTATCTCTTCATGCTCTCCAGGATCCCGCTGGCGTACTATGAGCTGAACTACGAGTTTCAGTGGTTGATCGAAGGTTGAAGGGCTCGTGTCGTGTGAAGAAAAAAGTTTAGATCCTCCCGCCTGGCTATGCGCAGCATCACAGCTACGCACCAATCATTTGGCCATTTTACCAGGTAAGAAAAAAAAGTGCTGACCATGACCGTATTGCAAGCACACGCACCGGAATTCTTTGCTTTTTAGCCACGCTGACCGGGATTTTACTGGAGCGTGTGGCGGCAACGGCGCTTGCTGCAACATATGAAGTCCAATACTATCCCCGGGCGTTTAACGTGTTTTGCATTGTCATCTATGGAACTGCAATATGCTTGGCTGCTTGCTTTACATTTTGTAAGTTTTGTAAGAGCCGGGTGCAACGGCGCTGAGTTTCCAACCCTTAGTTTTAGATGTTTTTACGCTCTACACGTCTGTCCTAATCGTCATGGTTATCATGTTTCCTTCGGCAGTGGTCGGGTTTTTTTAATTTCACAGATATATTATGGGATTCCTGATACACTGCCTGTCCTTTCAGGGTGCACAAGTAGTAATGCAAATCAACGAGCGGAAGCGCACGAAGCTGTCCCAGTCTGTCTACAGCCTCTCACGTCGCTACCAAATCACAGAGAATGTGAAAGAGTTAAGGGTACGTCTAAGCCGCGGTTGATACAGCACAGTTTAGGTCCTCAATTTATTCACGTGGTTCTGCACCGTCATGAACTTCATATTCGCCGTCTTATTTGTCGGGACACGACTGCCCATCCCGTGGTTTTATCGGAATATCCTTGGCGTGTTAGCCAGCGCCTTCACCGATATGTAAGAATCACAATCAGGATCGTAGCCACCGTCTTTCAGTTACGTCTTCATGTGTAGCTTTGTTGGATATTTGGGAAATCAGCGAATGAAGAAGCTGGCGACGCAGATCGCAGCAAACAAGATACACGAAATTACGTTAGTTCGATGTTGAATACGATCGCAAAAACTATTTTTAGCAATGGGCTTTTCTTCGAGCAACTCTTGGCAGCGGCCAGGCATCGCAGGGACAGCAATCGGGTGCTGGATGTCAACGGGAAGGTATGTTTTTGGCGAATCCCAGTCATCTTTCCTAAAAACCATCTTTCTTAGAGGCATCTTTCCTAAAGTCATTTTTCCTAAGAGTCATTTTTCCTAAAAGTGACCTTTCCTAAAAGTCATCTTTCCTAAAAGTCATTTTTCCTAAAAGTCATCTTTCCTAAAAGTCATCTTTCCTAACAGTCATTTTTCCTAAAACTAGGTAATCTACTATATATAAATTTGTAATGTCCGTTCGTTCGCGCGACCGGGAATTCAGCCAAATCCTGCATTCAAATTCCAAATTCAATTTTTTTCGGGGCGGGGCAGCCGCCGCGTAGCGGGGGGTCAGCGCTGGTCGTTTACTATAATTTTTCCTCCGTTACTTTTTTCTAAAAATCATTTTTTCGAAGATTAATTTTTCCTGAAGTTAGGTATGCGAATAGGGATGCCGCCTCCGCCTAACTTGAAACCAGCTTGCTGTATTGAAACGGCCAAATGTCTTGAACGCCGTCAGTCCTCATAAAAGCTCTTAGTCGCATCGGAGCATATCCTATTTTTTGATTTCTGAATAGTTTTATGACTTCAAAGAACTTTAATCAAAACATCCCGAAAAGAGCTAGTACGGCATAGAGACATTAAAATTTTAGGGCCGAGGCCTCTCCAAAAAAATTTTTCTGGCCAAAAAATTCAACTTGGAAATATTGATTTTTAGGAAAAATGACTTTTAGGAAAATGACTTTTAGGAAAGATGACTTTAGAAAAATGACTTTTAGGAAAAATGACTTTTAGGAAAAATGACTTTTAGGAAAGATGACTTTTAGGAAAGATGACTTTTAGGAAAGTTGACTTTTAGGAAAAATGACTTTAGGAAAGATGACTTTAGGAAAGATGACTAAAACTCGCTTTTCGCAAATGCCAAAAGTGGCTCTAATTTTACTGAGCTGATGAACTTTGGTCTTGTCTTAATGTAACTTAACTTAGCTATATTTTTAGGCCATCTACCTCGGTGCCAAGCAACAAGACTATTTTTCCCAGCTGGATGCCCAATGGAAATGATGCCTTTCGCTAATAAACCCTTTTCAAAAAGCATACTTAACTGTGGCAAACATAAGCGCTCATCGTTGGCAATATCTCCCGCGTGGCGGTCGATACATGCTCAGTAGAAACTAGCGCCTATGATCAGCACATCAAGATTTTTAATGCAACTCCGAAACTGGACACTCCATGAAAATTAGTCCCGATCCCGGAAACTTGAATGAATTTTGGAAATAGAACATTGAACTATGTCCCCACGTGCACACAGACCAGACTAATTGCATGAAACACCTGCCTGCATTGAGAATCAATAGCTTCATTCCGATCGCCACTTTACCCGAAATAAGCCGCTCTTTGTGATCAGCATCTCATGGCTATGCCAAGAACATACCAGTTCTTCTTTTTTGTAAACTTTACAACAGTAGACGAGCTGGAGATGTGGACTATCATTAGGTGCGCCTATGCCATTGAGATTGTATTGTATGTTGTATCGCTATTGCTGCTCCCGGTGATTCTTTACGTTATGGACGCTTTGCCGGTAAGGTTCGGGTGCGGTCACTTTGGTTTGAACCATGTCAGACTTTCCATCCAAACCTGGCACGTTGGATTGAAGCACCTCTTCTTTACCTTATTCCTTTTTCCGTTGCGCGAATAATATTGGTGTCCTACGAAAGCGAAATCGAATTCGCTTGGGAATGGATGGGTAATAGGCCTGGTTGCCATAACGCATCAAGTCATGTTTAGAACCTCAGCCCACGGCAATCATCATATGTTCCGTGATTCGGGGATTGATGTATGCACTGATGCCAAGTGTGTTATTTAGAAACCGTTCAAAGCAGTCAATTCACAGATTACGACCTGAACATTTAGCGACACTCGCTGGCCTGCTATTCGAGCGCATGTTTGCGACGGTTTTTGCCGCGAGCTACGAATCCGTGCACTATCGAGGATTCTTTATAGGCTTGACGACGCTGGGCTTCCTTTTCTGCGGCCTTATATCGGCGTTATTCGTGTTCAGTACGTACCTCGGGATACTGATCTGGATTGCGAAATTTAGACATCATGTCACCGGGTTTTGCTGCTGCCCTTGGTAGTTTCGGCAGTACCGGCATTGCGATTGTAAGACACTTTAGTTTAATTTACATATTTTATCCTTGCTTTTGCCTAATGCCTTTCGCTACGTGCAATTTTTAGGCAACGCTGGTAGCGGTTCGGATAAATCGACACAAGATTCGAGAATTACCAATGCCTGGCTATACACTGAGCAATAAATATCAATTGCGGGAAAACGAGAAAGCCATGCAGGTAAGCCATATGTAAGACTTCCTCAATTGAAATTCGATGTTCTCTGTCATTGATTTAGGTCATCTCCGTCCTTGTAGTCTACGCCTCGATCGTCAACCTTTCTTTCGGTGTTTTGTTTGTCTTCAATCGCATGGAATTTTCACTTTATTGGGCGAATATTTTTGGGGTTATGCTGAGCCTGATCAATGCCCAGTAAATTTCACATTTCTTCATAAGTTCTTTTAGATACGGCATTTGCATAATCTTGCTGACCGCCTTGTCGAACGGCCGGGTTTGGGACGATATCAAGAAGCTTCTGCGCAGGAGATTGCGATACATTGGGTAGGATTTAGTGTTGTTGCTCGAAATTTACAATTTAGTTCTACGCTGGAGACGGGTAAAATTAGCTCCCGCGGTGGCGGGAACGAGACAAAAGTTACGAATACGCGAGGAAAAGCAAGTTTTTCCTTTGCATCCTAATAATGGTTTCAGGAGCTCTACCTCGGCGCCAAGACCGAAGACTACTTCTCGCAACTTGATTCTCAGTGGCATCCGCCAGCAAAAACAAGGAAATAACGCTTTGAGCATAAATTGATTTCCACAATCTTTGAAAAGCGGCGTGCCTTTCATGACAACGAAAAATCGCAAAGAAAAGAGCACCAAAAATCGCGAAAAACACCTGTTTCGCAGCAGGCTATAACTTTTTAGCTGCTCAACACAAGCTGAATGCGAGGAGTTTTTCCTATTGATTATTAGCATTAGGATGCGACGACCGTATCAGCTAATGATATTCGTCAACTTTACTTCCATAGATGAACTTGGCATGGCGCCAATAGTTTGGTGTGCCTATTTTGTCGAAATTGTTCTCTATTCTGGGACTTTGCTGCTTGCCCCGATAATCTTTTATGTCATGCACAATTTGCCTGTACGTTTAAGGTTAAAAGGTAGCTAGAAAAATATACTTAGAAAATCTATGGTCTTTTAAGAAAATACGATAATTCCAGACGTTCCACCCCAATCTGGTTCGCCTATTCGCTGTGAACCTCGTGTTCATTTATCCGTTCGCCATTTCGCGCTTTATTTTGGCTTTGTATGAGAGAAGAGAGTTTATGTGGGAATGGCCAGGTCAGGGAGAAGAGCGACTTCAAATGAATGAAAAAAACATTTTCAACAATTTCAGGACCTCAACCGCTTCCGCTAATCATTTCCTCATTCTTTCGGGCTTTCATATATGCGCTAATGCCAAGTCGGTTTTTAAAACTTATTTAAAGGGCACTCAGGCACGTTTGTAAAGCAAAAAGCAAAGATTTTTGCCGCGAGCGGGGTCGAACCCGAGCCCCCGCTTGGGAAGCGCGGATGGATACCAGTCAGCCACAGCCACAACCTGGCGAGGGCGTGAGGAGCGGCGCACGCCGTAGAGGAGAGAAATTGCTTCCCACGGCGCGGGCAGCCAGTGCGCGCGGTCCCTACGTCCATAGAGTGTACACGTTGGAATGAGTACACGGCCCACCCCTGAACTTGCGCTTTATAGGATAAAACCTTTCAGCCACCCTTACCGGAATACTATTCGAGAGGCTCTTCGCAACGATTATGGCCGCCAGCTACGAATCCGTACATTACCGATGGCTCTTTATCTTTCTAACGTTTCTCGGCGTGGCTTTCGCTGGTTTGATGGGATGTTTCTTCGTGCTGGGTAGGCGTTGCTCTTCTAATAAATTTCAGCCGGGGTCTAGGTGTCATCTCGCCAAGCTTTGCCGGCATGCTCGGCGTGGTCGGCAGCACTTCGGTGGCAACGGTATGGGATTATGAAACTTTAATAATATGTCTAGGCGACGCTGGCAGCGCTCCGAATCAATCGGCAAAAGATACGTAAAATACCGATGCCAGGTTATACGCTGACCAATAAGTATCAGCTACGAGAGAATGAGAAAGCTATGCAGGTAGAGTAGGGTAGAAAGGTTATAGAACGTTGACGCTCCTAGGTCGTCACTTTCATCGTCATCTACGTATCGGTCGCCAATCTTTGCTTTGGGCTGTTATTCATTTTCAATCGAATCACATTATCACCCGTTTTGTCGAATATATTCGGGATCACATTGTCGTTAATAAACGCACAGTAGGTTTCAGTATTTTTCTATCGAATTTCTTAGGTATGCGCTCTCGATCATGCTGTTAAGCGTAATGTCGAATCGGCGTGTCTGGGACGATGTGAAAAAGATGCTCAGGAAACGCTGGAATCGGTAAGGATACTTTTCCTACCACTTTGATGCAAATCTCAGTTCGAAAGTCGAGACGAGACGAAGCAGCTTGGCCACTGATGCCGCGTCGAAAATTTTAAATACACGAGGACAGGCAAGTTTCACTGAAATTTAACTATTTTTCTCTTTAGGAGCTCTACCTCGGCGCCAGCACCGAGGACTACTTTTCGCAGCTCGACTCGCAATGGGGTTTGCCCAAAAAGTCCAAGCAATAGGGATGAAGTCCAACCGCATATTTTTAACTGCTTGAAATCTAAAATTGATTTCGTTGATATTTGGTTGATCATATGATGTTTTTTCTGCATAAACGCATTGATCATCCCTTTTTTGGTTAGCAGACCGTTTTTCTTTACATCATGACCACCGAATTACTCTCGCTTGTACACAAGACGTGAATTCTCATTAACACAACACGGCGAGAGAGCTATGCACCTGCTGAAGTCGTGATCATTTGCCGTCCAGACTATCGATCGCAGCGGTCTTCGCTTTCTTTGGATTTTGAAGCGACTTAGCAGCCGGACTTTACAGTCTCGCTGGATGTCTGAATACCAGCTATATTTATACGTAAATTTCACTGCGGCTCGTGAGGACGATCTGTTGACTTGGGTCAAAGTCGGCTACTTGCTGGAGATCATTCTTTCGGCGCTGAATTTCGTCTTAATCCCCCTATCGATTCATGTCGTCAACAACCTGTCGGTGGGTGGTAGCTTCAAGATATCGACATGCAATTCCATCAATTTTTTCAATTACCTGCGCGATGCTTCCATTCAGTGGTTCCACCCAAACCTGGTCCGATTCTACACGATGAATCTGTACGGCATCTATCCATTTGCGATTAGCAGAATTGTGCTGGCCTATTATGAGAGCAGTATGGAACTGCAATGGATTTGGCAAGGTCTGGTTCTACAGGGTGTCCCGACAAAAAACACCCGACTCTAACTCGACGCAGAAGTATCGGATCGGCATGTTGGTTACGATATTCGAAAGCCTTGGCAGCGGCGAGTTTACAGCAATCTGCAAAACCATGTTTTTATTTAAGCCCGCTATTTCACAAGCCAGTTGGCAAAAAAATTCCGGTTTTTCGAGGTTGCATACGAGCTAATTTGCCTCAATTTCTCCAAGTAAAATGACCGGCTGTTGCCGTTAATTAGATGCAGAGGCTTTTGCTTAATGTTATTCAAAGTTTTGTAAGATGACGCGTTTAAATAAAAACATGGTTATAAATATTGTTGCAAGCTCGCCGTTTCAAGGGCTTTCGAATGGTGTAACTATCATCCCGATCCGATACTTCTGCGTCGAGTTAGAGGGGGTGTTTTTATTGCAGACCCTGTAAAGCTAAGAAAAGCTTATCAAGATATTCAGATCCAATTCCCATGCCGCTTCTGGTGTTCTCATTTTTTCGCGGTTGGGTCTTTGCGATGATGCCGAGTATGGCAAATTACAAGCCTTGAAACCGCTCTACTTTCTAGCCAATCTCGTGATGATCCTCTTTGAGCGCTGGTACGCCACGGTCAAGGCGGGCAGCTACGAGACGAATTATCATGAGGGTTTCTTTGCCCTATTGGCCGCTGGGGGCCTGCTGTTCGCGTTTTTGATGTCGCTGCTCGTCACATATAGTAAGAATTTTGGCGTTTTGGAATTTTATTTCATAATGCCGACATCATAATGCCGAAATTTCATCATGCGGAAATGTCATTGTGTCGAAAATTTATCGAATGCAATGCAAAGAATCCAAATTCTTTGCATAGGATTTGGGGGTTTTCCAGGAAATCGTTTATGTGAATTTCAAGATTCTGAAATTTCGACATTATGACCTTTCGAAATGCTCAAACTGCGACATTATGTATTTCATTTCGAATTCGTAAGCAAAGTTTTCCTGCGCTTTAGATGTGTTGGTAATGGCATATGGACTCGTGCTAGCAATGTTGGTTACGCTGGCTGGCGGAGTGGTACGTTTCTCGTTATTTATAAGCGAAATTTTAGTCATCCCTGGTCACGATAAGCATTAATGAGAAGAAAATTCGAGCTCTACCGACGCCGGGCTATACCCTGAGCAAGAGGTACCAATTGCGAGAGAACGAGCAGGCGATGGAGGTCGGTTTCGTGCAACTTCATCCAGACCTTTTTCGTTTTTTTTTGGTAACGCCCGGTAGTTGTAGACAGACTTCAGACTGAAAACTTAAGGCGCTTTTACAGGTCATCTCTCTGCTCGTTGAAATTGCGGCGTTCTTTAACCTATCCTTTATCTCGTTCTTTGCGCTCAACCGCTACGAATGGCTGTCGTGGTACTGGCGCAACATTTTTGGGATGCTTACGTCTTTATGGAGTGTAATGTACGTAGTGCTGAGTTTTCACAATTGTGTCTCGATTTGTAGATTTGCCTTGACGATGACGTTTTTCGCGCCCATCTCGACTAAGCGACTTTATAGGCTCACCAAGAGCATTCTTTTGCGAGATTGGAGAAAGTTGAGGTGCGTCTTTTCATGGAAAAATTGAGATCAAAGATCAAAATCTAATAATTAGTGATGAGTGGCTGATTCAGACCCTTGCCAGAACCCAGCTGCGTCGACGACCTGCCTCAGATTGAAAAGAAAGTCATGAATAGTCGGGGAAAGGTTGGTGATTTTTGGTTTTTGAGAACTTTCTGTTATTTGCAGGAGATCTACCTGGGCGCCAAGCAGGAGGACTATTTTCATCAACTCACCGCGCAGTGGCACCTGCCACCGCTCAGGCCACAATAAATTTTTTGCAAGAAACAGTCTAGATGAACTTGATCCAAGCAGCAAGAGTTGTTATCTAGACTCAGGGAAGTCTGAGATTATTTGCTAACAGACTCTCGAAAATCCGAGTTCGTAAATCAGAATTTGCAAAATTGGAATCTCAAAACCCCGATCCTCGAAATTTCCGAATCTGGAAAGTTCAGAATCTTGAAAACCAGGATATCGAAAGTCACAATCTCGAAAGCCAGAGCGCGAAAATTAGAATCCCGAAAATCGAGAACGTAGCACATTTATTTTTTCACGCAATCGTGTGTTGGAAGGCGGCATCCTAACTCTTCATGATTGACAAAAGGTAAACATTTTCGAGATTCCAATTTTCAAGATGTTGGTCTTCGATATTCTGCAAGTTTTCCGTCTGAGCTGCTGTCTTACATCCCTGAGATCAACAGCTGACGTGCCAAACTGATTTTAAATAAACATAATTGTGTCGTAACAGGTACACGTAGTTGGTACACGTGAAGTATCCACTTGGTCATTCAATTTAATATTTCATAGTTTGTGGACAGATAAAAGTGCACACCTGGTACCGTAGATCGAACAGGATTTTGTTCGTACAAAGGAACGACAAGCAGATTCGTCAAATGACGAGGTCATGAACATGAACATCTCATCTCAAATTTAGGGCAGAGCTGAAATCTTTGCTCGTGCTACAGCGACGAGTCGAACGCGCTCTTTAGCTCGCAACTAACTTCCGCTTGCAGGCATTTTTCTGCTGTCGCCCACACTACGCCCTTGCGTCCACCGCTGACGCGGATCACCTAATTAATTTCTACGAAAATCACCTGCACCGGATCGAAAATTCTCCAGCAACGCTGAGAAAGCCAACCTCGAGGCAACAACGGTTAAAAACATCCCAACAGGCCGTCTATGCCTTATCAACTTCTAACTTTTGTAAACTACACAGCTGCCACCGAAGATGGGTTAATGCCGCTAATTTGGCTAGGCTATGGAATTGAGCTATTATTTTATACGCTTTGTAGTATAATGGTTCCTATTTCGCTATATATTGTGAGCAAACTGCAGGTTTGCAAATGAAATGAATTCCCCGGAAATGTATTTCAGGCGTTCCATCCGAACTTTGTACGTTTCTATCGCTTGCAGTTGATCTGGCTATATTTTTTCATGATTTCTCGCTTTGTGCTAATAATATATACCAGCGAGATGCAATTCGAGTGGTTATATTACGGTCCGACGCCTCGATTTTCAAATGTGAACTTTTTTAGTGGACCTCCCAATTCCCTTACTCGTTGCCTCTATTTTTCGGGTCAGTACGATAACGGTTAGCCATATTTATGATTTTCTTATCAAAATTTAGGTTTTTATGAGCTCGTTAGGCGGCATTATGATCGAACGCGCTGTGGCCACATACAAAGCACATGTTTATGAGCGGGTTCATTACGAACGATTTTTCAAGGCACAAATTGTTTATTGCCTCGTTGCCGGGATGCTGGGATCAATTGGATACCTTTATAGTAAGCAAACATGACATTACGGTTTCGTTGCAATAAAATCTACGTAGTAGTCCCAGCCCTGGAGGCCTACGCAAGGCTCCAATGCACCGGGCGTTCGAACTAGACTCTGGCCGAATTCAAAGCCCCGCGCCAAATGTTAGATCATCAAACTCTTGCTGCTTTTTAGTTCTAAAACAGTTTTCCGCATTTGCTGGCGTTCGGAGCGCATTTTCACACCAACTTTTTAAAGCGGAAGCTAGATCAATGCCGCCCGCAAAAATTCGGGATTTCTTCTGGATTTCTCTGGTTGCGGCCTTGTGTTTTTGTATTCAATAACTTGCTATTTAGATATCCTGACCCCTGTTTTCGCGGCCGCCTATAGTATCCCATCGACAATGACGATTTGTGTGGTGCGTAGTTCTTCTGGTTGAAGAAAACTTTTTCTAGAGAACACACCACTTTTATGCTTCTTTTAGGCCACGCTTTGCATCATCAAGCAAAACCGGAAACAACTCCGCGCGCTCCCCACACCCGGTTACACGTTGAGCAAAAAGTATCAACTTACGGAGAATGAGAAGGCATTAAAGGTCAGCATTGTTCGGCTGCAAACAAATCAAAGGTTTAGGCAATAAGCATGATGATTTGGTTCGCCGCCATTAATAATGTGATCGCTGGGGGCCTCTTTATCTTTAATCGCAGCGATGCGCCGTGGTTTTGGCGGAATATCGTGGGTGTAATAATGTCCATCCAACATGCGAAGTCAGTTGGTTTGCAAAGGTTTTGTTTGTTTTGATCCATGATTCGTATCGTATTTATATCGCCTCGACGCTTTAATTCCATTTTGTAGGTATTCGCTCACGCTAGCGATCTTGCTCCATATTTCCAATCGGCAGATTTTTGATGATTCGGTGAAGGTTCTGAGGAAAAAGTGGAAGCAGCTCAGGTTTCGTGTCTAAGGCCATCCAGAGTATTCTTTTCAGCCCAACAATTCGAGTCGTGAAGTACAACCTCGAGACGCCGGGCTCCTTTATTGGGAGAATTTTGGGGACAAGTGGACAGGTTAATTTCATATTTCATAGGAAAGTTATAATTTTTTAGGACCTCTATCTTGGGGCGAAGCAAGAAGACTATTTCACGCAACTCGACAAACAATGGGATCCGCAGCTCGTTAGGTCATAAAAATGATTTCGTTCAAACATCTGATTTTTGCATGCAACAATTTATTTTCTTTTGCCTTGTAGCACAGAGTAGAAGCCGGTCAGGAGAAGCTGAAATTGAACCAGAATTTGTAAACCCGAAAAGTAAGATTTACCTAAACGGTAGCGCAGCGGCGAAGGGGAGGAACGTGATTTTGGTTCTCTAAACCTCTAGTTATACGGACTCAAGTTTTGGGTATGAATTCTAGAGCGTACCTTACGGCACGGGGATGACGGACGTATCAGTCACAAGCTAAAAAGCAAGCGTGGTTTGGCTTATAATCTCCCCCCAAGTTACTCCCCGTCCTGGTTTTATACAAACCTGGTGGCTAGTGCTCTGGATGCCGATCCAGACTGTCGTAGACGGTAATCCTAAGTTAACGTCAGTCGTAGGGGCGGTGGTCGTAGTCGTCGTTGACGTCGACGAGACCGGGGTAACTTCTTCCCAAGACCACGTCTGAAGCAGTCGGCTTAGGTCGTGCTACCGGCGGCTCACGAGCAGCATCAGGTGGCTATGCTTGAATCCTGATCTAGTTTCGGCTGCTTCTATGGTTTTAGGCGTTAGGTTTCGATTCGAGCTAGACCTAGAACGAGCTAAGCAGATATTCCGACTCCCTAAGGCATAGGTAATTTCCTAATAGCTTTTTCGACCATCCGTCATCCCCGACCTTTACAGATTCGCTACCAGAGCTTTTTATTTATGGAACCAAACACTTGCCGTGGTTGTCGGTGCCGCTGTCGTGGTAGTAGTCGTGGTAGTAGTCGTGGTGGTAGTGGTCGTGGTGGTCGTGGTAGTGGTGGTTGTCGGCGCTTTTGTAGTTGTCGTCGTAGTCACCTAAATTTAACGTTTATTTAAGTAATCCTTACGCATGTTTCAATCCTACTATATATAAAAAAATAGTGTCTGTGTGTGTGTTTGTGCCATTTTGCATGCAACTTCCGTCACCGTGTCCGGAGGATATGTCAAGAGGGGAAGGGTCTTAAGCTACGTATGATACGTCATTAGGTGCGTAGTGGCCTGGAGATGACTGCACGCATATCAGATTTTGCAAAATATGCTATTTTCGACATTAAAATTGAGTTTTTGTCGAAAAATCCGGCAGCCTTCTTTGTTAAGAACAAATTAGCATACGCCGGAAGTGGAGGCAGCCTATATATAACGCGAGAGAGTGGACTTTTCATTTTTCTCATCGGAATTCGAGAGGCGTATGCAGAGTGTACGCCTCTCGAGTCTCAACAATATGATGGGTTAGACGGGGCCAGGGTTGAAAAGTCGCGAAGCGGCTTTTCAACCCTGGTCAGAACTAAATTGGGAACCTTGTGTAAAGTGAATCTGCGCTTCCTGGCCTGAGGCGCTCGCTTCGCCGCTTTTGGCGTGGCGCTACCGGTTGGCTTTGGCCATTTGTAAATCAGAAATAGCACAGACGGGCTGTTATTATCTTTTTAAAACGAAGCGCGGCTAACGGAACAGGGAAAGTCCAGTAGATCAGGGCTCATCTATAATTGGCAACGAGCCAACCGAAAATGCTAATGTGAAAAAATGGGCAGAGGGTGGGGCGAGAGAGGAGGGAGCAAAAAAGATTTTTGCTTAGTTTTAAAATGAAATCCGTTTTATGCTAGGTCACTTAAGCCTTACTGATACGTTTAAGAGCCGAGCTTCAAAGCTTATTCTTACCGGGAGGGGCGTAGCCAGAAAAAAATTTCGGGGGGGGGGGCCAAAAATTTTTGAAAAAAGGTTACATGGCTCTACAAATAGCCGTAAAAACGTGAAAAAATAGCGCCGCAGGCAGCAAAATTTTTGAGAAAATAAAAATCATAAGGGTCCCCCCTTATGAAATTTTCGGGCCCCGGCCAATTTCGGGGCGGGTCCCGGGGCCTGTATTACGCTACGTCCCTGCTTACCGGAGCCGGTGCCGGGTTGTTCAGCCACGGAGCTGGTGGAGCGTGCACAGGGGCAGCATTTTTCTTACCGGCCGGTGCAGCTCCCTAAAAAGAAACTTAAGAATCCCTTCTCTTTATTTTCATCTTAAATGTTCACTTCGCGAACTTTATCGGGACGCGAAATTTGAAATAACCTACCGCGCCAGGTGGTCTGGTGGCCTTGTAGGCGAGCAGGTCACCTGACTAAAAATATCTTTTTAGCTCGTAGCCTTGGTTCTTATTCTTCAGCTTTTTCGAACGTACCAGCCACTGGCGTTTCTCGCGAACCTGCTCGGTCTCGGCGGCCTGTCCGAAGCCCTAAAATTTCTTTTTCAGATTTTTGGATGGAAAGCGAAGAACTATTTTTTCCTGGAAAGGTTCTGGAAATTTTATAGCTGTTTTAAAATCGGCCTTTTTAGGCTCTAAGGTGTAGAAATTACCTTAAAAACTACAGGTTTAGTTTCTATAAGGTACCTAACGAAACGTACCGATCCAAATTCCGTATTGAAGATTTGCGAAACCCCGATTTGGGTACAGAAAATCGCAAAAATCAGGAGCAACCCAGATCCAAACATGACGACCAGACGACACCCGGTAGAAGATATCAAGTGGATATAAAAGTTTCCGGGATGCACCTCGACATTTGAGCACATAAAATCTCCATTTTCCCATGCCTTATGCGCCCGTGAATTGGGAATTCTGTGTTGCGCTTTGACGCTGGAGTGCGGGCGATCTGATTCGAATGTGGGAGACGATGATGAGGAAATTTTATATTTGTTATCATCGGCTCATACTGTAACTCGATCAAGATACAAAATGTCGATGACGTTTTACAAATTGGCAGTTGTAGGCTGGGCAAGTCATCATGAAACCACGAAGCTGCTTGACGGAAAGATGGGATTTAGAAGTGACCTAAACGTATTTTTTAGGTGAGAGAGAGGTAAAATGAAAGTGAGAAAGATAAAGAGAGAGCGAAAGAGAAAGAGAGAGAGAGAGAGAGAGAGCGCCGGGTTGCTTTTTGACGGAAGGTGTAGCTTCGGAAGTGATCTGTGAGTGTTGTTTCGGTGAAAACTAGAGAGAGAGAGAGAGAGAGAGTAGAGAGAAAGAGAGCGAGAGACTAGCGCGAGGAAGTGGATTTTTGGAGTTTCTGCACCCAATTGCCGATATAAGCCCAAGGCTGCCCCACCTGGCATGTTGACCGAGTAAACACGGCCCGCCACGGCCGTTTTCCTGGCATGAAATCTTGGTTTTCATGCTAAAAACCTATCTAAAATCTGATTGAGTAAAATAAGAACTTTTACAATGTTTGTGAGAACCGGGAAAATTAAAAACTTTAGATTCTGTATTTTTAGATTTTTTACAAGATTATGCGAGATTTTAAGTTTTTAAAGGTTATTCTCCTTTTTTGAAAAAACCGCGGCTTTCCCGCCATTAACGCGCATTATGAAAGCTTTCAGGAAAACTGTCTGCGATTCCTCATTACAAACTGACCTACTTCGACATCCGAGGTCGGGGCGAGCCCGCCAGGCAGCTCTTCGCTCTCGCCCATGTCGACTTTGAGGACAACAGGATCAAGAAGTAAAATTGGGCTGTATTGAAGCCGAGTAGGTCTCTCTCTCTAGCTCACTCTCTCTCCCTCTGTCTCTCGCGCACGCTGACCCTATCTAAACCCCCTCTTTTCAGCAACTCCATTCGGAACGCTCCCAATCCTCGAAGTCGATGGCAAAGTGCTCGGCCAATCAAAGGCCATCTACCGCTACTTGGGCAAGCAGTTCGGTAAGTACGGCCAGGCCGCTTAACGTGACAATGGCACCTAGGCTTCGCCGGCGCCGACGACTTTGAATCCGCCCAAATTGACCAGTGGGTTGATCAGCTCCAAGATTACGACACCGCCATGCGGCCGTGGTCAGCAGCAGGCGGTGGATACACCGAGGGGGACAAGGAGAAGTTGTACAAGGAAGTAGCTGAGCCAACCCGTGGCCAGCATTTTCCCCTCATCGTCAAGCAGCTCAAAGCTAATGAATCGGGGTTTTTAGTGAGTTTATAGAGAGCGAGAGATGAAGAGAGAGCCAGAGCAAGAGAACGAGAGAGAGAAAGAGAGAAAGAAAGAGAGTGTGCTAGTTATATTTTTTCCGGTCGGTTCCAAGGTCTCCTGGGCGGACTTGGTGTTCGTGAACGCCTTGGAGATTACGCTCACCTCGGCACCCAACTTCTTGGCGAAGTACCCGGAGGTAATAACAATCTCCTTACCGTATTCTTTGTTCCTCAGATGATTGCCTACGTCAACAAGATCCACGAGATCCCCGAAATCAAGGAAAGGAACGTGAAACAAGGATTGAAATATTGAGGAGATCTTTTTGACTCTGATTGAAACGCTGAAGTTTTGACTTACTTGAAATTTTGACTGACCTTCAGTCAATTGCAGGTTCGATACCAAAAATTGAAGTTTATTCATCATTACATACCGTACTCATAATTGCGTACTGTACAGACATCAAGGGCGAATGCGCTCGGTAAATTTGCATTTGTATTCCGCACACGTCATGATTATTCCGAGGTGCTTTTTCAAGGAAGGTGTAGTGACGGAGGAGACCTAAAACTTAGGATAGAAGAGAGAAAAAGCGAGAGAGACAGAGAGAGAGAGAGGGAGAGAGAGATAGAAAGAGGCAGAGAGAAAGAGAGCACTTCTACCCACCTCAAATTTCTGGAAAACATTTGCCAAAAACAGGAACAGCTCGATTTTCGCCAATCCTTCCCCGGGACATTGTCGTTTCCCGAGTGAAAATGGCATAAATTCCTCAAACTTCTTCAGCGAACCGTCAGCCTCCAAGAAGCGCTCGGGCTTGAACTTGTAGGGCTCGGGGAACACCTAGATTCAGAGCTTATATGAAGTAAAGCTGCCAATACCTTCTCATCATACAACAACACACTAATAAGCGGGTTGATCATCGTATTGTTCGGGATGGGGTACCCGGCTACCGTAACGTCTTCGGTTGTAACGTGGAAAAGGTTGATTGGTAGCAGGTTGGCCATGCGTTGGATTTCCTGAAGGAAATGATTTTAGGTTTATTTTGTGCGCATTCCTGAAAGAATCTCCTAACTTGCTTTTGACTAATTATTCATCTCAAAATTTTGTGAAATTGTACAAATCAATGATGGGTGAAGCGATTTTTGCAAAACAAACCGATTTTAAATAGTTTCGTTCTGAATGCTTCTTGCAAAAGCTCATAGTTGAACACAAAAAATTACATTAATCGTAGCACTGATGTAGTTCAGCTTCGGCCTGTCCGCTAGTGTGATTAGACGATCGGAATCGATATTCTTGTCCACCTCTTCGATGATTTTCTTCTGGACTTCAGGGTTGTTGAGAATATAGGCGATTCCCCAGGTTAGCGTATTTGAGGTCGTTTCCATTCCTGCGATCCACAGATCGAAGAGCACATTCTTCAGCTGTTGGATACTAAAAAACCAACGTGAAAAATTTAATGCTGAACTTACTGATAATGCCCGTCTTTCTCGTCTTTCCTTTTGTGGATTTCTTTCAAAAAGCATTCGACGAAATCAGCATTGTTCTGAACAGAAACAGGATGGGATTAACTACGAACTCGGCTTAGATACCTCAGAATCATAGTCAATTGCCGCTTTTCTCGACTCAATTTGGCGATCGAAGAATTCGAAGAGACGGTCGCGGACGATGAGCGCTTTTTGGAACGCGCCTAAAATTTCCAGTTTCGTATCACCTGCCCTGACAGGATATAATAAAGCTTTTAAGGTATCGAAATTCGAATTTAGCGTAGCCCTTACCCTTGAAAAATGGAAGGTTTCTCAGTGGCTTGACTGTCACGGCCAGGATCACTGGCGCGCTACTGACAGCCTTGAGATGGTCGGTCAGCACCTCTTTTAGGTCTCGGAATTCGGCGTGTTTGTCCTGAAAATAAAATCCTCGACGTACTTCAGGCGTAATTAGGCCTATTAAGAAATTTAAATCAAGTTACCTCATCAAAACGGTAGCCCAGAAGCATATTGTTGACAACGGAGCCGACACCAAGGTCAAATTCCCATTGTGGAGATACTTCTTGGCCTTGTTGCGCCAGTAGACGATCATTGAAGGCGCCAACTTCGCAGAGGATCTGGAATAGATCTACATTGTTTTATAGCTTTCTTTCTCTATTTCTCCCGCGCTCTCTCTCGCTCTATCTATCTCTCGCTCTCTCTATCTATCACTCTGTCTCTCTCTCCCTCTCTCGCCCTCACCTTCTCCTCCATAATATTCCGTCCCATTCCAAAGTCACGGAAAGTGTGAATCGCGAATCGACGCATTTCTCTCCAGACATCACCAGAGGTATCCAAAATACCGTACCCTGATTTTATAAAATTAAAATACTAGTGATCGTCCCTTACCATGAGTGCCTTTCGAGCCAAAAGAGAACCTATTGGGTGCAGTTTTACAATTTTATAAAATCAGGGATAGCCATTCTGCAAAAAAGAACAACGGGGTTTTGTTCAGAATCGAATTCTCTATCGAATGAGCTAGGTCTCGTGAGGTTTGCAGATGACTCAAAAAAAGCACTCCTTGTTAGGTTAATTTTTTAAGAAACTACCTCTAAAAATATACAGGGTATCGTTCTTGAATCTCCCTGCGTATTTGTCACCATCCTTTACGAATGTGTCCTTCATCAGCTGATAATCAGCCACCATAATCATTGGGTAGGGTCCTAAAGAGTGGCAATTTTTTACTGTAATTCCTTCTAGGACATATACTGTTTTTTTGTAGGGGTAGTAGACCAAAACGAAAAAGCTGACAAGTCCAACTTACCAAACCAATAGGTAAAAACGGGTCCATATTGTTGCCTCCATTTCTCGAGAACTGTGTAACCTGGAGGGTCACGAACTAAAGAAAGCACGTTGCCAATTAGGGGAAGCGGTGTTGGCCCTGAAAAGTAAAAAATGGTTTGAATTCGATCATGGTGCTAAAACTGGGCAAAATTACACATTTTAGCCTGTCCAGCATATTTCTCCTTTCGGCCATTGCGTTACGCTATGAAATTTCGCGCGCCCCATGTCAAAAAAAGGTTTTTTTATTTAAGGAAGTGCAAAAAATAAATTAAAATCCACCTGGCGGCAGATCCTTTCGTTTCCAATAGAATTGTTGAATTAGCCAAATTACAAATAACGAGCCGAGGATTAATAAAAACATCTGAAAAACCGACTTCTCTGAAAAAAAACAGGCAAATGATAAATAGAACATTTTCAGAAATGCGAAAAGACGTTAAAATATGCAGAAATTAATGGAAAATACCCCAATAAAAAACGCTTCCTTAAAAATTAGTAGCCCAAAATTTCCGAATTTTGATCTATTCTGTTAAAAAAAACGGAAAGCCTCCAAAATTAGTAAGCTGTAATTAGTAAAACATATTTCTTAATGTTACAGGAACTACAAAAGCCAATACCCGGACGAAACCACAAATTCTGGAGTGAAAACTCTATTTACAAAGCCACTGTTCCGCCCAGCCCCGTGCTTTTCAGCTGGGCCCAGCGAATCGATTACGACTGGAAAAGCGCCTAGGTCTCTCCGGCTTTCATGCTATTTTGTGACAGCTCTCCCAAAAAAAAACCCCGCACGAAAAGAGAGACCAACAAGTGAAAACGACCTTATCTCTATTTTTAATGAGTTCACCACCAAGTCTGGGTGACGATTCCGGAGGTCAACCCGTTATTTGTAAGTGCTGGTTTCGCAAGGGACCAATGAACATTTTCACGAACCGCAAAGCCGCACGGATCACGAAATGAGTCATTGTGGTGATGAAAATCTTTCCGCTGTGTTCCGAGTCTCGGCAGGATGAGAATGAGAGGGAGAAGCGGCAGGAGTGGGTCACTATCGCAAGTGAAAATCAAGGGTCGAGTCAATAGACAAAAAAAAAAAATGATTGAGTAGCTGCGAGTGGAAATGCAAAACATTAGAAGCCTTGCGAATCTTTAAAAATCATCGAAATACCGTCTTCAAGTTTTTCGACAACCGAAAAATTAATTCATGAAATTCATGAATTCATGTAAATTCATGTAATTCATGAAAATTCATGATTTAACATTTTGTGTAAAAATCAGGCTATGTGCTGCTAAAAAATCTGGATTCTGTCCCTTCCAAAAAAATGCGCGGAAGGCCGGTAAATTTTATGCTTAAAATACGTTTAATAAATTATACAACGATCCAGTTTGAATTCTCGTCAGGCGGCGCGTAGACCCATTCGTCCAAGTTTTTCATATGCAAATAGCAAGGCCCGCCCAGGGTTGGGCATTTATTGATCTTTTGGGCCCTGAAAATCATCATAATTTGCCTCTTTCTCTTTCTCTCTCTCTCTCTCTCTCTCTCACCTAAATGCACATCTCGTCAACCCGTCGGCCACCTGATTCACCCGATATTTTGGTGGTTTAGGATTATGACGATAGATTTCCTTCAAAATGTCCTGCATATCAGTTAGCGTCTCGTTTAGCGTTTTCTAAATATATAGCTCAATTACCGAAATTACATACCTTATCAAAAAATGTAAAATCCGCCATTTTCGCGTAGGGTTGCGTCTGGTTATCGTATGTTTCGTAGTTTTTCTGGTGATGCAGGTACACGGCTTCCTTGTAATCAACCTAAAAATGTTTAGCGAATTTTCGAAAGTAGGGCTACGTCTAACTTATACGGCCTAAAATTAAATTAAAAACGAGAATCACTCACCATTTTGCTGCGCTTTCCCTCATAGAACTTCACCGGCTGATGCGTCCATAGAGTTGCGGCGTACTTGGTTTGGAAGATTGACTAAAGGAAATTTATTGTTTAGAAAATTGAGTAAATTAAGCTTACCTTATGGAATCGATCCTCTTCTACCAGAATCGGGTTCTTTAGGGCTTCAAATTTGATGAGTTTGGTGAAATTGTAAGGATAGGTGACGAGGGGTGGGCGCCACCCAAGGCCGACGTGCTCAAAGCTGAGGCTTGCTGGAAATGTTAATTAGGTCTTAGGAGTGCATATAAGATATTGTAATCTGTTATATTTGTGTAAAAGTAGAAAATCCTGTAGAAAAAATTCGGAATGATGCATCGAAATAAAATTATGATATCCCACCTATTCTCGGATCCAAAAAGTGCCGATCCGCCAACTCGACCAGGTTTTCGCCTCTAAATTTCTATCCTAAAATATGCGATTTGTAGCCAGTTGCGCCTTCATTACGCCTCTATGAAGAAAGTGCGTCACAATACTAGGTACGTAGTACGTTGCGTGACTGCTACTTAACGTCTATAATTCAAGAAATTCAACGACCTACGTTCTGGGATAAAACAAATCGTCCACGTCCACCAGAGCCGTATAGTTTGTCTTCGACCAGAATCCGCAGTAATTTTCGGCCATTATTTGGCCGCCCCAAAAGGTTCGCTCGTTTGAGTCATACTGTAATTACGCTTAGAAAATCATGAAAATCACTGACTGCGTTGGTGTATGGTAGAATGGGCCAGGCACGGATCTCGGCAATACCCTAGAATTTGAATTGTTTTTCCAGCTGAGGGTGAGGCCGATATCGAGAAAGCGAGAGAGAGAAAGAGAGAGAGAGAGAGAGAGAGAACGATCGAGAATTACTTACCTTTTCCACATAATACTGCAGCATTTCCATCACTGCCAGCGACGCCGATTGATGAGAGAATAGAAAATGGGTAAATCCGACCCTTTGGGCGAGTTCAATGAAAACGAATAGTCGAGGCCAGTCGTTGAACCTAAAGGAACTCTCCAAGCGGCTTATCGAAATTGAAGAATACCAGAAAAACGGCGAGACACAAGCCGTCAGGCCCTTCTCGTACTCTTGCGGAACCACATCAATTTTCATAGAAGCTCCAAAGCCGCCTCGACGGATTGTTAGCTAAAAAAAACGACAGCTAAATGCACTTAAAAAGTTTCTTTCAAAAATTCAAAGTTTTTTAAGCTTGTCGCTTACCTCCTTGGGGATGACCTCCTCAAAAAGTGCCGAGATATCGTAGAACCAATAAAGACACCCAGGAGGTTCATGTGTTCGGATCGGGCAGGTTGCTGCAAATTTGAATTGTTTTTGACATTTTCAAGTTTCAAAGCAGAGTTTTTTTGAAAAACCTAGAGCTTCTGCTTCGGTCCCTGGCAACCAAAAAATTACTCAATTTCGGTGTTGTAGTCAGCGCCTCAATCGACTCGATCGTCAGTGCCTTATCTTCTACGGAAATCGTCAGTTCCGGCAGGACTTTGTCGCAATTTGGAACGAAGGCGTGTAACCGGATCCGGGGCCGTTCTCTAGAGGAGGTTTTTAAGACATTAAAGGCACGGTAACAGCTAGACAAATGCAGCCTCCACGAATTTTAGCGTGAGCATTGGCACTTTTCAAAAGCAAGGTTGTACCTATTATCGAAGTAAGCCTTGTAGATGATGATTTCATAGCCGGTGAGGTTGGGGAGAGAATGGGAGTATTGGAAGCCTAAAGAATATTAATAAAGTAGTGAGAAGTAGGGCTTAATAACGACTCACCGATGTCCTGATACCGCTCGTTCTCCGAATCGACCCAATAGTAGTAATTATATGGTCCATATTCCCCATAAGGATTTCGAGGTGAGGCCCATAATACAAAGAGACTGGCAGCGATTAGATAGTAGACCGGTTTCTAGGTTTATCATGCTCTTTCTCCCTGCCGCCCTCCCTCTCTCTCTCTTTCTGTCTTTCTCTCTATCTCTCTCTCTCTCTCTCTCGCTCTCTCGCTCTCCCAGAACCCACCCATCCCTGTGGAACCTCCTTCCGTTCCACCCAAGCTTGAATTCGGAAAAACAATCGGTGAAACCAGAAATATATTGATTGAATGCGCCTGAATAACGCGATGAATATTCGTTTCCCGCAATTTAGGCAGCAGAGCATTGTGCTAGGAAAAATCGGGAAGTGGCTTTAAGAGGAAAGCCCAGCGAGATCTGGCGATAAAATCGAAGCTCGGGTCAACTGGTTTTCGCCAAACTTCAGGGCTTTGCAGCAGAGGACATTGCGAAGCGCCCAAAAAAATGACGACATATCGACACATAGCGAGAAAACAAATGTGTATAAATCCATAAAGAGCAGATCAAGGTTTATTTCATCACAGCAAGTTTATCAAGGCGATAATCACAAGGAAAAATGTGCAAAAACTAGAAAATCCTGGCTCGTTCGCAGTGGATGTTTCCTAAATGCAACAATTAAAACAATAAATAAACCCAAAAAAGGTATAAAGATGACAAATTCAGGAAATGAATTGATTATATGGTACAAAAAACCCACTTCCGAATCGTCTTTGTCTTCTTCAGAAGCACTTATATAGTCTTTTCTGGTTTTCTGCCGACTTATTTCGAGTAGCGTCTTGTTGGGCTAAAGCTTGGACTTTATACCACAAGAAGAATTAAATCAGAGGTCAAACAAAATAAAAAACACAAAGCGAAATCGCAGGAGAATGTGGGAAAATATGAAAACGCACCCGATTACAGTAATCCCCATGACAGCAATGCATCTGTCCATATAACACTTTTCCGTCCTTTCCCGCGTGGAATTCACGTTCCTGAAGCAAAGATGAGGGAGCCGTTTTCCGGAAAATTAAACAAAACTGAATCATTCGACGTAATCTACCTAAAAAAGATGTATCATATAAAATTTTTGGATTTGGAATTTTTTTCAGGTTTGGTCCCAATGACCCAGAAAAGACTGAGGGGTGTTTGCGGTATAGCAACGCCTAGTTTCTATGCTAATTTTTCCGCTTACATGCTCCTCCCATCCCTCGCAGACGCCCCGCCCGTCACCGCACATGTATTCGACGTATTGTTCGCGGTCGGCAGCGTCGGCTTTTTGCTGCCATTCGATAAATGTTCCACATGTCGTGTCAAGGCACGGGGCCGTCGTGTCCACTGAGCGCTGTAATAATTGCAAATTGTGGTGATTTACTTGCTCCATGATTTCTCTACGAATTCATTTGTGTTTGAAATACCATAGCCAAATTGCATACAAGAGTTCAATTTTTTCCTCGATACTGCGCAATTTAGAAATCGATTTGAACAACCATTTTAAAGACAAAACAACCATTCAAAGCAAAATTCGCGAAAATATAATTTACTGCTTTTCTGACCACGTTTCTCCATTTTTAAGAATTTTTTTGGCCAGAAACCACGCCTTAAACTCTAGAAATATAATAAATGTGGTTTCTAAAAATCCGAAAATCACTAATGCTCTTTCAAGGATATTCGGAAAAATAATAAAAACTTTTTGTGTTGTGACTATGATTGATTTTCATAATTTTTAATACAAAAAAATATACTCCAGGGCCAACGTAGCAGTGACTATCGGTATCTTCATAATCCGACGCTTGAACTATAGAAAATTTGCATAGCAGGAATACCGTAGCCAAGATGTTTGGCTTCAATGGCCTTTTAGGCGACCAAACATAGGGAATCATTCCGAATAGCAAATAGCAAATTTAGCAGACCAAGTTGCAAGATTGGGCGTGGAATCCAATCGCTAGAAGTGTACTGGCGGGTAATAGCAGTATCAAAACGGAATAAAAATTGTTATTAAACGTCGTATACCTCCAAAATTAGGACCACTTTTCAGGAGTATACAACTGGCAACTAAGCCCTCGAGGGCCATCCATAAATGTGCTGCTCGCATTGATGCACGCTCCTCCCCCTCTCCAAACTTTTGCGTGTTTTGTTTAATTTACGCGATGCTCCGCTGCCGAACGGGGGCATGCTCACGTGTCCAAAATTTGGCACGTTTTTGTTATAAGCCTTCGGGTTTTTATTTCCCCTGCTTATCATTGTTTGCGATTTGGCAAATAAACAATGCTGATGACGCGACCAGAACAATTTGCAGTAGACGGTTTCCAACAAATCAACAAAGTCGTAAAAAATGTTTAAATTATAGCATAGGCTGTCATTTTATTTTTTTGCGACTTTTCAAGGGGTATGGACATCAAAGACTTTCATTTTGTTTGAATTTTATCTAGCCCACCTCGCTCTCTCTCTCTCTCTCTCTCTCTCTCTCTCTCTGCCTCTCTCTCTCCCTCTACCTCGTTACCATCTCTCTTTTTGTCTCTTTCTCTCTCTCTCCCTCTCTCTCTCTATCCCTCGCTCTCACCATCGCCCAATTATCGCACAGCTAGATTTTATAAAATAACTTCTTAGCAAAACTTTAAGGACGTTTTGGTTCGAAATTTAGGTACCAACCAGGGTTGAAAAACCGCTTCGCGGCTTTTCAACCTGGCCCCGTCTTCCCCAATGATAACTTGGCTTTCCATAATTTTCCCCGGTTCGGATGACGAAAAATAAAAAATGCTCTGGCCGTCCCTTTATATAGGCTACCGCGACTTCCGGTGCATGCTAATTTGATCCTAACAAAGTAGGGTGTCCGATTTTCCATGAAAAACTTAATGTTAATGTCGAAAACATCATATTTTGTAAAATCTAATATGTGTACAGTCATCTCCAGCCCATTACGCATCTAATGACGTATCGAACATACCCCTAAGTGCTTTCCCTGTTGAGATACTACTGGAACACGGTGACGGAATTTGCATGCAAAGTGGCACACACACACACACCAACACTATTTTTTTTATATATAGTAGGATTTCCGATCCAATCATTTTAGGGCCAGGCCCTAAATAGCACTGCGGTGCGCCCGGATTTCCAACCACCGTTCCTCCACTTGAGTAATTTCTAATCCGGCTAATGGCCCGTGCCGGCAGAAGCGAGAGAGAGAGAGCGAGTGACAGAAGAGAGAGAGAGAGAGAGAGAGAGAGAGAGAGAGAGAATGAAACCGAACATTTAGCACCGCGACCCAGAGCTCGCACCCATTCCCCCACCCCAATCCACCACCATAAAGGGCCAGGGGTACATGCTGAGAGAGAGAGAGAGAGCGAGAGAGAGAGAGAGAGAGAGAAAGGCCTTTCTCCATGCCACCCTCCTCGTCTCTTCATTTTGGGCCCCAAGCCAATGGCCCACAGATCGATTGGAGTGCGCGGGAGAGCCCCCCTTCTAGCCACAAGCAGACATTTCCAGGAGTGGGTGGCTGCCTGGGAAAGGAGCTAACCGCAGACTACTGCTCGAGATTGACGGATATATTTTTTCTGTTATTTATTGATAGTTTTCTTTATAATACTAGAACGATTTACCTACATTATTATTTTCATAAAAATATAAATTCGCCGAGTTCGTCTTTGCTGATATCTTTTTTCCAGCCGGTTTTTCTCAAAATCTTCTCTGGAGTTTATGCTTCGATTCCGATGTTCCTGAGACCAGCTCTATTGTCTTTTATAATATTAATAGTGAAATAGTTTTTTACGTGTTGGATTTCTTTGTTGAATGCCATTTTGACAAGCAATTTTCTCATAACCTACATTCAAAGTTTTGCCGTTTGCTTCTATTTCAATTTTTTTTTGCTAAAATATTCATGCGTTTAAATTATCATATCCGGTAAATTGAGCATCAAGTTCATTTGAAGGCGATAATCAGCTTCTGTCTGAATTATTTAACTTTTTTTTCATCTACTAGCTTTTGTCTGAATTAATTCACCTTTTTTGCAAGCTGGAGAGTTTATTCTATAATTAGTATTGTGGTTTATGTGATCGAAAAAGTCTCCTAATTCTTAATTGCTGTCGTTAAGTCCTTTGGAAAAACACAATACCACTCATTTAAATTAGAAGAGGTTAAAAACGTAAACTCTTCGCGGGTTTTCGCTTCTGGATTTTCCAGATTTACGGTTTGAATTCTTCAGTGGTCCGAAGCTTCAGGGACGTTTTTTTGGAAAAAAGCAAAGATTTTTGCCGCGGCGGGGGGTCGAACCCGGCCCCCCGCTTGGGAGGCGCGGATGGATACCGATCAGCCACAGTTACAACCTGGCGAGGGGATGAGTGGCGCCTCACGCCGCAAATGAGGGAATATTGCTTCCCTCGCCACGGGCAGACAGTGCGCGCGGTCCCTACGTCCATAGGGTGTACACGTTGGGACGAGTACACGGCCCCTCCCTGAACGTGCGCTTTAAAAACCCATTTTCCCTCCATTCCAAGCCATTACTAATACCGGCCCTCCTGAATACTGCCATCGCGGCAACCACCAGTCAGCCACCATCCCACCACCGCCCCCGCGAAATCTGCATATAAATAATGGAGGGGGAATTGCGACCAGCTGTTGTATGCGCGCGGGCTGGCCACTCCCATACCCCCACGGCTACATGGCACACCCCTTACTGCCAAATTTCTCCCACATTTTTTGGCGCGCGCCAACCCGCAACATTTGCATTTGTGAGAGTGAGACCTAGGGGAGGCAAGGCTGCGAATTTAGGAGTTTTTTTAAAGAAGGGCTACCAGAGCGTTGCAATTTTTACAAGAAAAATGTTTTTGAATTCAATGATGCCCAAAATTCTTGATCCAAAAAATGGTGTCGAACCATTTCTATCATATTTTATCTTATTATCTTTTTCCCCCAGTTTACGATATTTTAGGGTGGAGAGAAAACCTTAGATTTCGCTTTCCGTACACCTTTCTAAAGCGACTACCTTACTGGTATAAAAAACGGCTTTCGTATCATTTCGAGTAAGATACATATATTTCATTAATGCTTCATATGTCGTTGCAAATTATAGATGAGCCCTCATCTACTGGGCCTTCCTTATCCCTTAATAACTAAAAAATTTCTAGTATAAAAATTCTATTTTTACCCCTCGAGGCCTTTTCACCATTACTTTCAACTCCCCCATTTCCGCTCCCCAACTCGCAACATCGCGCCCGGCAGCAATAATTCAGTGGCTTGCCCGGGAAGGAAAAAGGGGATCGGATTTCTGACTCGCCTTCCAGATTCGAGGGGCCTCACGGGGGCCATTCGGTCAACTTTTTTTGGGGCGTCGTCGTTTTTAGTGGTGCTCCCGCGTTCCCTATGTTTTCTGGGGGCGCCTCTGAATAAGTATGGCTGGCCGTCAGAAAGCGTTTTTTTCATTCTTGGGCTGAAGCCTTTCACACGGCTCGGCCCGCATGAATTATAGCCCCGAGCGCTGCTGGGGGAGTAAAAATTTCGGGCAATTGACTTTTGTGGGACATAACAAAGTGCTTTAGATAGGTAAAAACCACACTAATCGGTGGAACAACAACAGCGCTTAAATTTGGGGTAAATCTCTAGGTGTCCTATTTGAAGTTATCCACGTCTCGTTGCATAATTTAGTCTCCATATCTCTCTTATCCAACTTTTCTCCATTTCGATCTGTATTTATTCACGTTTTCTCTCTCTCTCTCTCTCTCTCTCTCTCTCTCCTCTCGTTCTCACTCTCTGTGTCTCTTTCTCGCTCTCTAATTCTTTTTCTTCTTCCGCTGAGCCTAAATATTGCTATTTCGCGCTAAATAATTATTTCTCTCTGTCCCGCGGCGTCTACACTCTTACTCTCCCCCCGCTCTCTTTCTCTCTCACTCACTCTCTCTGTTTCTCTATCTTTCTCCACTCTCGCACAGCTTTTAGAAATTATTCGCTGGCTCCCAACCGCTTTTTTTGCAACCTTAATGCCCCCATTTTTTACAGCTTACTAAGCGAAAAGGCGGTTTCTCGCTTTTCTACGCCGTCATTTTCCTCCATCCTCCTGTAGTGGCAGTCCATTACATTCTTCAAAATCCCCTTCGATTTTCTTGTCGTCTCCGCCGTCCCGCCAGCCACGACAAATGAATTCGCTGCCATTTTTCATCTTTTCCGCATTGAATGCCGGCGGCTTCCGCTTCCCCTTGGGCTCTAGTCGCCACGACATTCCCTAGGGCGGCCCAGAAGACGGAAATCCCCTCCTTTCAATTACTTTTTCTGGTTGTTTCGAGGTCTCGTGGGGGTGAGAGGAACGGCCTTCGGCCATTCCGGGGAAGCGTCCATGGATTTCAGGGCCCCCGGCGTTAATTCACGGGTTTCCGGTGGCGGCGGGAATTCCTGGGTTTTACTTACATACCGGTACATCCGAAAACATCGAAACTGACGTTTTGATTCTTGGAATAAAATTGGATTTTGTCTACCATCCACTATCCTTCTGTCTCCTGAAATTCGGATCGCTAAACACTTTCCCGAAAAAAAACGAATTTTGTTCGAGAATCGATTCCCGAAAAGCCGTATTTTCAAAAATTTTATTGAACAAGAAAATTCTGTAAAAATCAACAGTTGCGTTTGATAGTCTGTTGCGATTGGTACAGAAAAATATTCAGTTTCCGTTTTTTGGAAAGTTTTAGAAAATATGCTTTTCCGGTATAGAATTTTTCCAAAAGGGATTTTCATAAAAATGTTTTCGAACATTGAAACACGCAAATACGCTTTTTTCCATTAGTGGGTGTGACCAAAAATTTTGAAATTCTGGCTTTCAAAAATAACATCGACGAAAGTATGAATTTTTCGCTGTTTGTCCTTCGAAAAAGTGATTTTCGGAAATCTAAAAGTTTGAAGAATTCGGGAAAAAGCTGTAGTTTCTAGAGCTTACTGCAAAAGTAGTCCCAAAGCTCATATGCCAATTTCCCTACCCTAATATTGTTATTTCCCGGGGGTTGTTTATTGGAACTAGCCGGGCAGCAGCGTGTCCGGTTTTGGCACACCCTTTCTCGGCGGGGTGCTTGTCCCCCCTTGGCTATTGGGCTGGAATTGGCCCAATCGGCCCACCACTCGACTCCCGGGCTTTTCCTTCACGGCCCGACGAAAAAGCCGGATGCATACGGATTGCAGCTTTAGCCTTTAGCCACCCTCACCCAAAACCACCCGGCTGCTGCCGCCATCCGCTAATATTCACGGACTAGCACTTGGATTTAAGTTCTGAGCTATGTAGCATTGCAGCCAAATTACCTGGTCTTATGGAGACTTTGAACTTCCACGCTTTGAATAGCCGAGGCGGAATTTTCTTAGGAAACTTTTTGTGTTTTCATAAATTTGGCAGGTCTTGGAACCAAATTTCAGTCATAATCCCGACAGCCAAAATCCCGAAAGTCTTAACCCAAACATGCTCTGCGCCGGTTTAGGGCCGTTTTGGCTGTCGGTCTTTTGTGGTCTGGATACTGGTTGTCGGGTTTTTCGCGTTGTCGGTATTTTGGCTGTCGGCATTTGCGCCGGTTGGGACCTTTGGCTGTCGGTATTTCGACTGTCGGGATTTTTGTGCTTTCCCTTTCGATTCCCATATTGATACGCCGCCATCGAATGTATGCATGCTCACATGGGCAATTTTTATTTTGCCGAAGATGAGAACGTCCAAAAAGTCACCTTGCCATATTAACTTTGCCGAAAATCAGTTTTTGAGAAATTTCATCTTGCCGGAACTTCGATGACCTTGTATTTAACTTTTTTACACGATTGATATGGATAATATTCTAAAAAAATAATGTCAAAAATGACCGTCCGAAACGAAATGAAACCGTGATAAAATGATTTTGGAGGAATGAATCTCGACATCTACAGAGACGGGATGTCGGCAAAATAATTTTCGGCAAAATGACTTGATACCAAATCCGATAAGATCAATATAACATCAGCCCAGGCCCGATATTTGACCCCCAGGCGTTGTCGAAATTAATCAGCCTTTTTTCCGCTCACCTCTCGCTGGAATGCCACCTGGTGATGGCGGTGTGGAATGGAATGGATGCCGGGCATAGTTTTCACCAAGAGAAAACAGGCAAAAAGAGGGGCAACCCCAAAGGAAAAGCCTTGGAGGGGATCAGAGATGGGGGGGGGGGGGCGGACACTTGTCACATTCATTATCCGCCCTTTGTCTCCCCTATCTTGTGCACATTTTCTTGATGCTCAACAACGCCCATTTGGATTTTCACGAGAAACAAAATGGGAAAAATGCCGTCAGCCCGCCCGGCGGATACTTTATGGGTTCACCTCGACAGGTGCATTGATTTGGGCTCGGGGAGAAGTAGGAGTTCCTCGAGTTAATTGGCTCCCCCTTCAAGCAATATTTTTGCTTCGAATTAATTTTCAATTGTGCAGTTTTAACCTCAAAATCATTAACATGTTAATAGAGCTACGCAAAACTATAGAAACTATAACCTACGTCGACTCAATCTGGTCGTTTCGTAGGTTTTGTGACTTTTTCGGCCCTCTTTTGCATATTAATTTTATCACTTTTTTTCTGATTTACGGTTTGTATTATCACATTTACTAATTTTGGTTTTAGCTTTGTTTTTACAGTTTCTTAAAATAACTTTTTTGGTATAATTGTCTAACTGCAAAAAATTTGATTTGAGAGTAAGAGAAGTTTTGGAAATGACCCTAATCTCTGATTTAATAAAAATCGATACCGTTTCTATTCTTTTATTATACTGTTTTCTTTATTATATCGCTTTCAAGTCCAATTTTCCACTCCGTTTTTTGCAGGAAAAACCCTGGATAGGGCGTGGCTGAACGGGCCCACCGGCCACCACCAGCCAGCCCGACCCGTCGATTTGTGTGAGTATTTTGATTTTTTCGAGTGGCTAACGGCTTTGAGAAAATGTTTAATAATTTAAGTGTTTTGAAACTGCCGCTCAGAAATTGGTATTTGAATTCTAGATGGCTCCTCAAGCCACTACAATCCGGGTGGCCACTCTGCACCTCCACCCCCGCCACCCCATCAATATGCGCCGAGTTCTTCTTCGAATGTCGTAGGTAAGAAATGTTGAGAGATAGAGATAGAGAGAGAGCGAGAGAGAGCAATCCAGGGAGAGAGAGGGACAGAGATAGTGAGAGAGAGAGAGAGAGAGAGAGAGAGAGAGAGAGCAACCAGCGAAAACAAAATTTCTGTATTGAGCCTAAGAAAAGCGCCCAGTGAGCCGGAAGAAACGGGCGTGCCTGAGAACGGGCTAGGCGCCAAGATCGGAAGAAAGAAATTCAAAGAATTTCATGCCATTCCTATTTTGGGACTCATCCAATTTCACGATTTTTATTTGCATCCAATTTTTTCAGGCCCAGCCCCCACCAGCGCGCGGCAAGCCATGCACGATGGCGGCTACTCGAATAGGCGGAATCCGTTGGTCAGGTGAGGCACCTTCCGTATCGTAATGGATTAATTTTGCCCCGCCACATCCTCCGATTTTTGCCAATTCCCTGGCACCATCCCTTTAAACTTGGTTGATCATTGTTCTCACATTTCCGGTACACTGCAAATCTTACGATTCCACTATTTTTCGATGTTTTCTCTACCCCTTTAAACCGTCCTAATCATACCCCACAATTTTTTACACTAAGCCCCGGTCGTTTTGCAAATATTGGACAGGGGGCAATGGCCAGCGGGCTGGCGCGCCTTTTTACGTTTATTTGCCTTTGTGGGGGGCGACGGTCAGCAGCCAGCGCGCGGCTTCGCGGCGGGACCTCAGGTGGACACTTTTTCAAGAGAGAACAGCCCTAACCCCACGAAATTCCTAGGCCTGCTCTCGATTTGGCTTCAGAATTCATCATCATTTATATTTAAGCTACGGAAACACTACATTTTCTAATTCTATTTTGGCCCTGGAATTCCGTGAGCTTCTTATCGTCGTCCTGCTAGTAAATTAAGCCTAAAATTTGTTATTCACTGACTTTAGCGGAGTTATCGATTAGTCGGTATATTCAGCTTTTATTCCGTTACATTTTACTATATAAATAATTTTTTAACATTCCTAAATGGCCTGGTCCCAATGCGTTCGCTCCAAATCGAACGCCAGCTCGTTTAGAAAAATTAAAAGAAGGTGAGGAACTCCTCTTGACCTAATTTTTCGATTAAACGCTGACAAAAATTAAACTTCGCTGGGGAGAGTTTTGCTCTATTTGAATTCAAATTACCCGAGTGAAATTAAATGCTACATTGAGTTAAATTAAACACAAGTCTTTAAAAATTGATTTTTGTCCTTTTTCTTGATTTGCCTCCGTAAAAAATTTCGGCGTGGTGTTCGTGCCATTTAAGCTTACTTGTTGTCACTATCCCTTTAAATATGCTTCAACGTCTTCTAAACAGCTCAAAATCCAATTGTAATTTCACTTTGCGAAAAAATTCGAAGGGTTTAGCTATCATAGCTCCTTTAAAATTCTGATGAGATTCCTGAAACAGTCAAAAACACTCTTGCTTTGATTTCCGGACCCTAATCACTAGTAAAATCTCGCTTTTACGCCCTATAATTTATTTTCAAACTACCTTGCTCCCTTACTTCCTGAATTTCTCGCTTCGCTGGCACGCTGGGCCAGAGCCAAAAATTCTTCCGAAAGACAAAGACAACGGGAAAAGACCCTCAAAAAAGAGCGAAAAAGACCGAAAAGGCCAAAATGGGGCTCCTGCAGCGCGGTCCGTGCTAGGCATCGTCTTGCCCTTTTTGCCCCGGGAGCATAGCCTAGGGAAGACCAATTACTAGCCGGAGAGATAGGGAGCACGCGCATAGCACACACACGCTAGGCAGCCCCCGTTGGTGCCTGCTAACGTCCAAAGTATTGGCCCGTAGCCGCCGTGGGCCGGGGCCAATTGGGTTGCGCTAAACCTTTTGTTCGACCTGACTTGGCTCCCAGCCAATTTTTAAATATTTCTAATTTTCTAAAATGATACCCGACCAAGTGATCCCCAGAATTGTGGTCAGAGGGATGAGGTGAGCTCAAAAAGGCGGAAAAATAGGGTTGAAAAATGTTCGAAACCAGACCTAAATGATACCGTTGACACCTGCATGCAATTATTACGCAGATTTTTTATCCTCTAGTACGATTTTCCAGACAACACCGCTCGATGGACATGGTCGGCTCGCTATCAGACGCCATGGATGATCTGCAGCCGCTTTCTATAGCTACAAAGTACACCAAATTACGCTTAAAAAGCTTACGTTTGGTTTTTAGCTACCAACAACCGTCGTCCTATGGAGCACCTCGGAGTTCTGGGCCCCTATCAAATCCCACAGCCACCGGATCAAGGTTTTGGAATGAGAGGTACGCTATGTTACCTTATTGTTAGAATTTGGCAACCGGCGGCACTTTTTGAAGCTTTGAAACCCGCATCCTCCACCTAAAAATAAGCTTTTTTGGTGTCACGCTCCCCTTAAAACTAACATTGTAGCCGCTACGACACGGACAACCTAGCAGGAGGGTTGAGCTTACAACAAGAGTTCTCTCAATTGAAAGCTGACTATTCGGCCAACATGGAGAAACTCAACCAGACGATGAACAGCATCAAGCAGTTCTGGAGCCCGGAGTTGAAGAGGGAGAGGCAGATGAGGTATCGGAATCGCGAACAAGTCAGAAATTAACATGTTTAAGACGAGAAGAAGCCACCCGAATAGCCCAGCTGGAGCGCATGTTGGCAGCTGCCGGCGGGAGTGCGGCCAGTGTTGTTGGAGGGAATGCTGCGCTTCAGATGGAGATTGCTGCCAGGTATTTTATAGCTGCTTTCTCTATCTCTCTCTCTCTGACTTTTTCTCTCTCTCTCTCTTACTCTCTCTTTCTCTGTCGGTTATGTCTTTTCAATTTCGAGTGAAAATTTCAAATTTTCTAGAGACGACCGTATCCGGCAGCTGACCAATATGCTAGACGAGCAGGGTCCTTCTACGATGATGGCGGCTAATGAAATTCGATACCGAGAGCTGGAGCAGACTGTCGAACACCTTCAGGAGATGTTGAAGCAGGCACATGCTGGGGTAAGACAGGCACAGAGAGAGCGAGAGAGAGAGAGCGAGATAGAGAGAAAAAGAGGGTGAATGTGTTGTCGCTTTTCTTTTAAACCGGTTGATTTATATTTTTTTCAGGACGCTGGTGGCCGATTCGCACTAGAGACAGCTTTGAGGAGGTTAGATGAAAAGGTAGGCTCAATTTTCAGCTAGATAATCATGAAATTCGCTTTTAGAATGAGCGCCTGGCTCACATGGAAGAAGAACTAAATCGATATCGTAACCTCCGAGCCCAACAGCCCCGAGATTTCACTGATAAAACGGTCACCAAGCACGACATCGTGACAATGAAATTAAAAATGGAGCGGAGTGAGATCGAGCTCAGCGAGCGGAAGCAGGAGCTGGCTGGGTGCCAGGTTTGTTTATTTGCCGTTTTTGAGGTGTAAATTATTTAGCGCGTAGTTGTTGATGAAAATTCGTTAAAATACTTAGAAAATCCACAAAAATTGTATTTTTAATTTTGTAGTTTAGGGTTTTGCGACATTTACACTTTTTTGGGGCTCGCAGACCAAGATTTGAATCAATAAAATAAATTCAAACACTTTTAGGCCCGAATCCGCGACCTCGAGGACGAGAATATGGACCTGAAGTCGCATATGCACGTCTACAGGGATAACACCTCGCAGCGGGACCATACCAATACAATTCTTCAAGGAGACGTAAGCGCTGATATAGATACTCTTAATTATTTTGACAACTTTAGGTCGAAGCTCTCCGGAAAAAGCTGGAAGCCAAGAATCAAGCGGTTGAGCAACGCGAGGCTACCATCACCAGGCTGGAAAAGGAGCTTCGCGAAAGCCGGCATGAAGCGTTGGACCGTCTCGAAAATGTGAGTAAACCGATATGAAACTGGATTCTAAATTTTTATTTATTCTTAGTAAATTACACTACAAAGGACGTTTATCGATTGTGTATAACTTTTGTAAGTTTGCCATCATTAGGTACGCCAAACCGAGCTGCGCATGACGCAGGTCGTTGGAAGGCTGGACGGACTGGAGAATACGCTACGAGAGAAAGATGGTACGTCTTTCAACTTGCAAATCCAGTTATATATTTGAACCATAACTAGACCCTGACAACGTACCAAAACATTTTCATTAAATATTCATCTACTTCCAGCCGAAATCGACCGGATGAAGCACCGACTCACTTCGCACCCAGATGTCGTCAAGGAGAAGGAGTTCAACGACAAAATTGAGAAACGTGAGTCGATATTCGATATCTTTAATTAAGATTTCATAAACTCACGCAGTTCCATAATTTAGTTTCCGAAGAAAAACGCCTACTCGAACGGTTAGTCGACGACATCAGAAGAACTGGAGATAAGGAACGGCAACTTCAGGTACACTTTTCTCTCTCTGATTCTCGTCTCTCTCCCTCTCTCTCTCTCTCTCTCTCTCTCTCTCTCTTCTCTCTCTCTCTCTCTCTCTCTCTCTCTCTAAAAACCCAAGTTTCCAGCTCGAAACCTACCAAAAAGAAGTGGAGCAGCTCAAGGGCACCGTAGACAACCTGCAGAAAGAGTTGACAGATCGGTAAGCTATGGAAGATTGTAAAAATGAAATAATAAATAACAACAAAACAATAAATTACTATAACTATATTTTTAGAGACATACTACTCGAATCTCAAAACGAAAAAATCGGAGATTTGGGCCGAGAAGTGCAATCTGCAAAAGATCGACTCCAAGCGGCGATGGTCGACAAGGGCGCTGATGAGTTGAGAAAAGAGGTGAGTCACGAGTCTTTACTAATCATTTTTATTTTAATAATATGATCTAAAGTTTATATTACGTTTAGATTAATGGAAGAGCCGTTTCCGAGGTCCGAAATTGTCTTTATTTTCTTGTAACATTCACATTTTTCGCCTGTTAGCTAGCCATGCCTAGATGGTTGTCATTCGGGCAAAAGCAATTTTATTAGCAGGTTTTTTGGGATTGTCATTAATCGCCTGCGATATTGTATTTCTGGAAAAATAATGTACATCCACAAAAAAGTTACTTAAGGTGGAAGTCGCTCGCTCCGAAGTGGATAAATTGCTCAAAATGGTCCGCGCCCTGGAGAAGGAAAACGCGCAGATTGTCTCGCAGTACAAGCAGCTGCGCGGGACGGTGGATAGAGATGGTGGGTATTGGGATGACTTGGATTTTACAAACACAAAAAAACCTCGAACTTTTCATGCAAATTCAAAATTCTCAAAAATTGCGATTTTTCTTGCCTTTTTCGGTCTAAAATAATAAAATCAGTATAACAATAGTAAACTGAACAATTATTTAGTTGTTAATACCATAACTTCGTGAATTTGCAATAAATTCTTCCATACAAAAATCTTTTGGAACCAAAAATACTTAAATTTTGAGACTTTAAAGGGACTGATCTAATATTGAATTGCCGGTTCCTTTAATCGAAAATTTTTGGAATTAGCTATGAAAAAATCTAGTGGAAATTTTACTCTGTTCGTGGTCGTTTTGTGCGCGTGCCCATCATTCCGTTACATTCCTCTGTACATTATATTTTTATGTCGATTACACTAGTTAGAAACGTATCCTAAACCCCTCGATTTAGCCAGAGACCCGCTAACGCCAGACGGTAAGTTCCAAGGGTGATTTTCCAAAAGAACGGGTTTACGGTATCAAAATCCACAAACTCTTGTGTATTACCGTATACCCCGGGTCCGCCTCCTCTGCTGTACCTCCTGGATTTCCACGATTTTTTGGAGCAATTTACTGTAGTTTAGAGCCCCGTTTTTCTCCCCGAGGCTTAGTTAGTATTACTACTATATTTGCAGAGCCTGAATCTCGTTAGTGGCTCTGGTTTTTTGGGTGGATGCTGTATTTTTCCGCATTTAAATTTTTGTATTTAGGCGCTGTGAAAGTTGATGGAAGAACCGGGCTCGTCTCGTCGAATCCGGTGCAGCAGCATAGCCAGTTCCAGAAGAGGTGGGAATACACATTTACTGCAACTTTTTAAGAATTCTAAACTATTGCTTTATTTATTTGATTTATGTTTTAAATTGTTGAACTATAAAAATTAGATACAATGCGTTATTTCGCAAAATTTACTTTGAATATGCAAGTTAAAAAGCGCCATAAGAAGGGCAATTTAGGAAAAACCTAAAATAATTCCGACAATAACTCGGGGTATTTCTTGTACTTTGATCAAGTTAAAGACGTCTTAAAATCAATTTAAAATGCAAATAATTTTTTATCTAGAATCGAAGAGCTAGAAGAGGCGCTCCGAGAATCTGTATCGATCACCGCCGAGCGGGAAGTCCATCTGGCCCAGCAGAAGCACTTGATGCACAATATTTCACAGCAGGTGGGTGTATGATTTGCGCATTAATGGTACGCTGTCTGTACTTTAGAAAGTTCGCGCTTTATCGCATAATTTTAGCTAAACGACTCAAAGCGTGAAGTCCAGGAATTGAGGAGAAAAATCGCCGATACTGGAGGGCCAGATAGAGAAGCTACGATGAGAGCTATGGACGCCGAACGAAGACAGCATGTTGAGCAGCTATTGCAGTTGAAGTGAGTGTTTTTGACTCTCTTTCTCTCACCCAATATCCATCTCTCTCTCTCCCTCTCACTCTCTCCACAATCTCAGCTCCACAAACTATGGTGTATTTTAGACAAGAAACCTTAATGGCGGCCATCCAAGAAAAAGATGCTCACTTGGCACTACTTGAAAAAGGTCGAGCTCCCCGTGAAGAAATCGAAACGGTCCGACGACACCGAGAGGCGCTGCTCAGCCAGATGAAGCAGGTAGGGCGGACTCGCAGAAAGTTTTGAGGAAAAAGGAGCGTGGAAAATAGGCCGTGCAACCAAAAATATTTAGGAAAACGAGCGTCGTACCCTCATGATGTGCGCAGATCCATCTACTGTAGCTAGTCTGACGAAGCAAATTGCGACGCAGCCAGGTGAGAGAGAGCGAGAAAGTGAGAGAGACAGCGAGAGAGGGAGAGAGTGAGAGAGAGAAAGGGAGAGAGGGAGAGAGTGAGAGAGAAAGGGAGAGTGAAACAGACAGTGAGACAGAGACAGAGAGAGAAAGAGAGAGAGAGAGAGAGAGAGAGAGAGAGAGAGAGATGGAGAGAGAGAATTAAGAAATTTTGAAGTACCCGTTTCCCTTGATCCACCCCGATTCTAGTCCGCTCTCGCGAATCAGCCAGCTACGAACGCTGCTTTCCAGGGCCGGTGATCGGCGTCGGGGCTCCAATTTTGCCACTATCTTCTTCCTCCCACCCGATCCACGTCCAACAGCATAATGCCCCAATCGGAATGCTAGGCCCACCGAGCAAGCCGCCGAGTCGGGCTGGTGAGTAAACTAGACAGGGGGTGTTGCTCAAAATAGCATTTTAAGTATCCTTTGGATTTCGGTGCAAATCTGGTTATCGCGCGTATGGCAAATCCTGATTTAAATCATAGACATAAAGAATTGGGAATAGAATTATTGAGTGTCTTGTTCACTATGCTCGTCATCAGCAGAATAGGCTCAAATGAATTTCCAAATTTCCTAAAAATACTGTTAACTGGTGACAACCGGAAAATGTTGTTGAAATTTTTGAAAAAAATGTTTTTTAAGCCGGTTCCAGCTACAAATTTTCCTGCTACTGTAAAACACTTGGAAAAATTGGTTTAAAAAGAGACATAGGCTATCGTTGATATGCCAATTTCATGGAATACACCAATCCAAGCCTGACTTGAATATTTTTCAGGTGACGTTATGGCCAACTCTGCCGAGTTCGATGAGTCTGAAGGAATTTGGGCTTGAGCTATCAGATTTTTCCAGTTTATATTTTGTATTTATATTTTTTTCGTAGTTCTCCGTATCCTCTCAACATTTCCTCAGCATTTTTATGGCATTTTAGACCGGTTCTATTTGACATTGCCCTCATTTTCATCAAAAACTGGATTTTTTTTCTTGTATCAAAAACACTGTCTATTAATGCCTTTTCCACATCAGAACTAATATTTTCTGATGGCCCCGTGCACACTGCCGATCTCGTCCTCGCCCCCACATTATGCTTTTCACTTTCGAAAGCATGGCATTTTGATATCTATTTTTTTGATTCTGATGATCAAACTAAGTGAACACGTCAAAACTTACCTTTTTCAAGCTCAAGGTCATTGCGAGAATAAAATTTTTTGTACTCGAGAAGGGCTACAACTTTGGAAATTTTAAGAAGACTACTACTTACTTATGCAACACTTACTAAAAATTACAAGACAAAGAAGCTAACGATATTGGCAAAATCAGCGGTTTTGGGTAGTGTAAGCCAAAGTCAAATTCACCTTTTTGGAGCATGTCTATTACGTTTGAAATTTAATGTTATCTTTTTGTTGTTAATTTAAGATCTAAAAAATTTTATTAAGCGCGTTTTAGCGAATGACGCGAATTTTAAAATTGCATTCATTTTGCCTTCTGCGGCAGTTGCAAACTTCTGTAAACCATGAAATATTTTTGCACCCCTTGCAGGAGAAAACGATTTATTTGGTCCAAGGTAGCAAAATTTCAGACGATAAAAGTTAATTGAAATCAAAATCGGAGAATTTCCGTATTTGGAAGGTATCATTAACACGTAGAATATGATACAAGTTGTGGTCGTATTGTCGTTCGGAATTTTAGGCTATGGCGGTACAGAGAAGCGGTGTGTAAGCTCATGCTAAGAATGCGTACATGGAATAGAGAGAGAGAGATAGAGAGAGAGAGAGAGAGAGATAGAGAGAGAGAAACAGAGAGTAAAAGAGAAAGCGCAAGATACAGCGCCGGAGTTTTACAAATACGGCAAATTAATTGCTAGCAAGCAGGTACTACAGCACAAATCTCGTAAAAACATTCGAGAATAGAAAAAGACAGCTTTTGCAAAGCGAATTCCACAGCGATACAAAATTGCACATGTCATTTTTAAGGGGAAAAGGAAATGAAGTGATATTGGAAGCTTCAGGAATGAGGAAATGTCCAGAATGGATCGAAAATGAACGGTTAAAGGGGGAGCGCCAGAAAGCTTTATAGAACCGTTACTGGCTCGCTCCCTTCAAAGCCCGCGTGTAAAACTTGACGAAGTCGTTGAGAAAACGGAAGGTGCTCATTTATGAGCTGAGAATCGCCGGTTCTGGGAAATGTTCGACTTGCGCTTGTTCGCCTCCGGGCTCCATTGGCCGCGCTTGGCCTTCTGGCCGATGACCTTCAGGTTTTTGAGGACGGTTTGGTGGGGGACGCCTGAAAAGTTAAGTTATGCATGAGGTTTTGTTACTAATAATTCTTTTGTGTTGAACACCCTTCCAGGTAATTTGGGAGTTGACGAAATCGCGTTTTCCAAGCTATCCGGTTTCCACAGCGCCGGTGGACTCTGGTTGATAGCACGTGCGCACGACAAGGCGATGCCAAAACAAGAGTCCAAAGGTGCAAAAGATCGAGAGGTACTTTAGGATCAGCATATACCCATCGTAATTTGTTGTTCAAAATGGACGCAATTTAACAATTATCATTTTTTTGTATAATGTAAAAATTTTAAAAGCTGAACGAAGTATGTAAGACTACCTTGAAATCACTTACCCAATTGCTCAGCCATTTTCCTAGATGAGATTCGGCTTTCGCTGTCGATGGTTTTCAACTTCTCTTCAATAGATTCTTGGACCGGACGAGCAGAAAGCATTGAGGAACCGATCTCCTCCATGCTGGTGTCGCCGGAGCGGAACCGGTGGAACCATTCGGCACAGGTCTAGAATGATACTTGACCCTACTACTTTTCTTGCCACGCTATCCTTAAAGAAAAATCTTAAAAGCGCCAATGTGTAATCCCTACGGCTATCCGTGGGCTACGGATATTATGGCTGTCCTTAAGAGCATTCCCGCGCAACCGGCACGCAAAACCTTTCCGTGCTTTTTGATAGCGTAATGGATAAAGATCCGACCCAGCTTGGAGCGCACCTCGAATTGGAAGGGTGTCCAAGGCCAATCGGCAGGCTCGCGCAGGGGGTACTGTCGCTGTAGCGCGTTCTAGGCGACAAAGCGCCGCAAAAGCACGTGATTTTCAGCGGAAAAGCACGTGTATGCAGCAGAATTTCCCATTTTTTTTACTCGTACAACCTCACCTCAACATCGGTAGCGCCCTCCCCATAAACATCATTAATCTTCTGGGCCGTCTTCTTCGGGTTACTTCCGTTGCAGAATTCGAAATAGATGCAGTGCCGGATGTGCTTCGGCGGGAAATCAGGAAATGTCGGATATGGGTGGGATGCCATTTTTAACGGATGGGTTGTTCGCATAAACTGAAAATCGGATCAAATATTGGTTGGCGATAGAAAAATAGGAATGAAAACGGGATGTATTTTGGAAAAGGCAAGATTATAAGTAGTAAAGTAATGCTCACATGGCGGAGTAAAACTGGAACGCCGAAAATGAGTGTGGGGAAAACTGCTGGGAATTTGAAATGTGAAGGGATGGAAGCTGGGAGAGAGAGTGATAGTGAGACAGAGAAAAAAAAGAGAGAGCGAGAGAGCGAAAGAGAGAGAGAACGAGAGATAAAGATCGATGTGAGCGCACGCGGTCCATCCACATGCTTTCCATGAATTCGGGACCGTTGAAACAAGCTGGGCAAATTGCTTGCATTTCGGAGTAGCTTGGAATTTGATGGCCTTTCTTGGCGCTATGCAATTGATGTTCAGAAAATTAGGAGAATTACTGAAGATTCCCAACTTACGTCAAAAATCAGAAACGCGGCGAGAGAGAGAGAGAGAGAGAGAGAGAGAGAGAGAGGGAGAGAGAAAGAGCGATAGGTAGCTGGAGAGGGAGAGAAAGAGAGAGAGAGGGGAGTAAGGGAGATATTGAGAGAGAAAGAGAGTGTGAGAGATCCAGAGTGATCTATAAAAATATGCAAAGTGTGTGTTACAATATATCGAAGAAATTGAAATCTAGAATCATAATCGATAAAATTTAAATATATAAAGTTATTTAGAAAGTCTATTTTCGGAATAAAGGATTACTAAAATATGATAAAAATGTAAGAGAAATGGAATTTCGATCCATTTTATACGAAAACAGGATTTTTGGCGCTAGGCGGATAACCTAAATTTTTGAAACTCTAAGCTCACACGCGGTCAGGCTATTCAACCAAAATTCGGTTGTTTTGGCCAACGACAAGAATTCTAGAGCCAAAGCCAGCCAGCCCTTTATGCATGGTTCGACCGAGGCTCGGCTTCCGAGGGCAGTATTTCGATTTATGTGGTCCTTAGGATTCCGGCTCCTCCTCGTGGCTGACCAAAGGCAAAGAACCAGGAAAGACGGAGAAAAGAATGGAGGGTGCTTTGGCGCACGTAAACAACCCTCACAGCAGCGCCCCGGCCGAAAAGGGCGCAATTTCACAACGGACCAGCAGACCTGGTTGGCCTGCTTGCCCACCCCCTTCCTAGCTACGCACACAAAAAACATCGACACGACCCAAACGACGAAAACAGCACACCGACCCTCATCCGAATTGATGAGCTTCTAGAGGGGGAGGGGAAGGTGGTAGAGGATCAGGTGACCTTGGGAAATTTGGGGGAAATTTGTTCGAGGAGTATTTTGTGGTTGGATTCAAGGGGTGGTGACAGATTTGGTTGAAACTCTTCTCTGTAAACTACCGTAGCCCCAAGCCAGTGAGAGTAACCAATGAAGGTAGAGTGAGAAACCGAATGAGATGGTTAGAAAAAGCAGGTGAGCTTGAGAAATTTGGGGGAATTTGTTCGAGGGGTACCGTGGTTTGGGGTTAAAGGGGTGGTGACAGGAGGCGTCTTGGGAGACATGATACCGTAGTCTCTACACTTTAAAAAATATCGAAGCCGTTAGATTTGAAGATTCTGAGGGCACAGGGAAAACGGCGGAGAGCTAGTGCATAAGGTCAGCGGCCTGGGAAAATTTGTGGGAATTTACTTAAAGGACATTTCGATCGGATTTAAGGGGGCAGGGACAGGAGCCTATACTTGGGGAACCTAATACCGTAGGCCAGATTCCTTAGAACATCTTTAAGATTAGGATTTAGGCCTTGGAAGGGGAGAGAGCAAGTAGAAGAAGAAGAAAAACCTGCGCAAATGGGGGCCAGGATTTGTGTGCGCCTATTCATGGTTTTGGGCTAAAGGGACGGTGACAGGATGGGTTTGGATAAAAAACTAAATTGTAGGCCGGCAAACTTGAAAAACGTGCGAAAGATAGAGAGAGAGGGAAAGAGCGAGAGAGAGAGATAGAGAGCGGCGCGAGCTATGGAGCGGGAGACAGCGAGAGTGCGAAATGACATCTTAGTATTGGATTAATTTAATTGGTTCTAAGCTGTAGTTGCATGTATCTTAACAACCCAAAACTCTAAAAGAAACTGATCTGGAAGCCCTGCTAGGTACTCCCTGTGGTCGGCTACGGTATTTGTAGTCGAAAACGGCATGTGAAAATCACATGTCTCAGGCTTCATCAAATTTGTAAAGGGCCCCCATTGCGGGAAGCTAATAATCGGGTGGTTATTCCGAGGGACACTATTGGTCCCTCCAAAAAATGCACGCCTTCGGAAATTGCCGTATAATTAGAGGCACGCCCAGCCCTTTGGTAGTCGCCAAAAAAAAGACTTGTTGCGAGTAACCGACTATATGTGCTATTTTAGGTAATAGTACGATTAATTTAAAATAGAAACGGAATGATGGAAGAAGCGTTAAAAGTAAGAAAGATAAAAATTTCCTATTTGATGCTATTCCTGAAGTTTGGGCGGAGGCCTAACTAATAGCTCAGAATAGCACCATTACAAACAACAACATATGGACATGAAAGAAAGGTTGTCAATATTCTAGTGAATCGCCGTTCCGACTTCGCCACGCCATATGTTCGCTTGTGAAACCTCCAGTTGCCTTTCGGGAAAAAACACTTCAAACGAAACAAATAAGGGTCATTTTATTGCTTGTTTTGTCCTCCTTGCTTGAAAAAGCCTGCTTTCAATGCGGATTCACACCATTTGATTTCATTAAATTTGGAATTCGAGCAAAAACACATTCGAAGCTTGAAAACCGCTTCAAGGATTTCGATCTTAATTTTTAGTTGTTGTAATTTTGCTGGGAACCGCATGCCAAAACGTGCAAATCTTAGAATCAAAAATAAAGGTTATTTTCTTCAAAGTGAAGACGAATGAAGACTCATAATGAAGATGTAAACGCCTTAACAATAAAGCTCGCGGCTTTTAACGTTAATTTCAGCCACTTATCAGCTCAAATTGGCTAGAATAACTTGTGGAGAAGGTTGCAAAAACATCCAGTGCTGGGAAATATCGACGGCCTTTCGACCAATTTATAATCAAGTTTCTTCTGTGATTTTCTATCCCCTAGAAAACATAGCAACATTACAAAATTCAAAATATTTTTCGCGTCTAAAAATGGGTTGAAGCCTGTTTGATTCGATTTGTCCTTTAATTGTTAGTTAGCATTTTTAGTCTATTTTTAGTATTTTAGTATTTTAGGACAGGTAGATAATAAAGTTCCAACGTGAAAATTGTAAAAATTTCGAGCCAGGCATAACCGAATTAATGCAGATACCACCAGGCATCTTATATAAAATTCGGTCGCATAGGACACAACACTATTCCAAAATTCCAAATATTTTTCGCGTCTAAAAATGCGATGAGGCATCCCTGATTCGATTTGTCCTTTATGTAGCTGGTGTCGGGTCAGGGGGGGAGGGGGTGTGGATGGGGGGGACGATTCACAAGTGCATGTGTACCCCGCGTTTTAGGGCAAACACCCCCGGCTGATTTGGGATGCCATAAAATTTGTTTCGTCAATTAGCCGGGATCGGTTAGACCCTAGTGATTGGCAGGAAATGATGGGAAATTGGGACTTAAGGTTAATGGAAAGGAAATCTCCTAATTCCTCAAAACTGATCCTCAAAATTAGCATTTTCAAATAAATGCCGCTCAAGTCAAATTTTTATCCAATAACTGGTATGGACGAAAAAAAGTGATTTTCCTGAAAAGTTAGATTAATGAAGAATTTAAATATCATCGATTTTTGTGAGAATTATAGATTTTCTGCTGAAAAAAACCAGTCGATTTATATCGCACCGTAAAAATATTTTTAGGCGGACTTTGGCTTGAAAAAGGTTGGGTTTTTCTGTTGTTTTTTTATAGAATTCGCATAACACATGCTCCCGTTTGAGCATGACCAGCGGGTACGGCACTAGGACCGAACTTGTTTTGTTGAACCCAGCGAGTGCTGTTCCGACTTTGCAAAGAACAGAGTCCAGCAACGTAGTGATGAACCTAGAGACCAAAAACTAATTCTCGTCATCCTAGGTTCTTCCAGGTTTGGTTCTTACAGTCTCGTTAGTAAACAAAGTCAAATGAAAGACGGGAGTGCTACCTCACGACACTCGAAAATAGACAAGAATACATACTCCACGCGTTGATTCGAAGAGATACGGTAGGCGGAGTTTGCACATTACGAGATTTGATAAGCAGATGCAGCGTCTCCCAAAAAAAGCTAAATAAATCATTTTATAGCTAACTATAGGAAAAAAAAGATGCGGGGAGCATTCCATGTCCAAACAACTTTTTATACGAAGTACTCACTTCTAGCCGTAAATAAAAATTTTTAAATCCGCTACCTGAAGACGGTCAGACGTTCAAAGTCTGATATGGCCCCACTTCGTAAAGTCCTAGATAGATCAGGCAAACAGTTCAAAACTGGGCAAAGTAGAAAATGGCCAGTCGTATGGTATAGTCTTTGTTCTGCGAAATTTTATAATATCAACTTGTCATTTCTAAGGCTTCTATTTAAATCTAGAAAAA